>VMDO01006886.1:0-88427 GCA_007922755.1 Pedetes capensis
ATTAGTCAAAAGGTCCTGTGAAATATATAAGTTGATGAAAGTGTAACCATAAGCAATATAATAATTGCATAATGTAAATAGCAGAAGCCTTATTACTCTGTACCCCACCATTTATAAATAAAAAAAGAAAAAAATAGAAAAATCTATAGTGTTCCTACATACAAACAATGACAAATGAGAAAATATAATTTTAAGAAACTACAAAGTACCTCACAAGAAATCTATCAAAACATGAAAGATTTTTATGAAGAAATTTATAATACTTTTTGTAAAGATATATATATCTTTCACCAACTGAAAGTACAAATATGTATTTTTTTCATTGACTAAAAGTACAGATATATTATGCTCATGGGTGGAAATACTCAATAATGTAGATATACCAATTCCCACCAAAATTATCTATGGATTCCAGCCAGTGTTTTTTGTGGGGAGAGAGAGAAAGAGAGAGAGACTTAGCACAAGTGTTCTAAATTCATGTAGAAGAGTAAAGAGCAGGAATAACCAAGTATAGTAGTTTCTTATTACTATTGTTACAAATGACAACAAATTGAGTGACTTAACATTGATTCAGTATCTTACTATGTTTGGAGGTCCAGGGTGGGGTTTAGCTCAGTTGGTAGAGTGCCATTCTGTGCTTTCTGAGGCCTTTGGTTCAATCCCCGGCAGTGCAAAAATGGGAGAAGGACATAGTAATCCACTCCTAAAGCAATCCTGAAACAATCAGCCATTGAAAACCCTATGAGCATTGCTATGAGTCGGACCCAACTAGATGGTATCTAACAACAACAACAACATTTTGGAAGTCGGACATTGAGAATAAGCCTCATGGAGCTAAGCTTAAGCTAGTGGCCAGGTGGTGTTCCTTCTGGAACCTTGAGGGGAGAGTCCATGCTGTCCTCTTCTAGAGACTGCTAGCAACCTTGAATCACAGCCACATCACTCTAACCTCTACTTCCACCATCATATATCAGTTTGTGACTCTGACCCTCCTACTTCCCTCTTCTAAGGACTTTTCTAATCATACTTTGTCCACTTGGATAATCCAGAAGTGTCTGTCCATCTCAAGATCTTTAACTTAATCGTGTCAGCCCAAGTCCCTTTTACTATGTAAAGCAAGAGTTGTAGGGACTAAGATATGAACCATTGTGGGGAGAGACATTACTCTGTCTACAACACCAAGGTAATTTTAAAGATCTAGGAGTGAAACCTTGCCATAATAGATACTAAGACTTATAAATCTGTATTAATTAAAAATGGGTGGTACTGGCAGATGTATAAATACAACACATAGCACCCGCGGACATCAGAAACTTGCTATATGACAGAGAGAGTTTTTCAAATTAGGAGGAAAAAGGCAATAAATATTGTTGAGACAATTAGTTGTATATATAGAAAAAAGTAATTGTATACACACACACACACACACACACACACAGACACACACATATAAATCATGTAGAGCTAAGATGAGGAAAAATCAAAATGTAAGCACATAACCTTATGACCCCAGATGAAAAAGATTTCTTAAATAAAACCCAAAAGCACAAATGATAAAATGTGTACATAAAAATGTAATGCTCCTCCACAATAAAAGGCACTATATATGAAAAAGACAAACTCTAAAAGATCTTTGTTGTCCAGGTAGCCAGAAGCACCACCAGAATTAAGAAAATGGAAAGAACTTCTATAAATCTATAAAATAATACAATTATACAAAAATTAACTTGAAATGAGTCACTGCCCTAAATATAAGAGCTAAAACCATAAAAATCTTAGGAAAAAAATGGGAGTTAATCTTCATGACCTTGGATTTGACAATGGTTACTTAAATATAACATTAAAACTACAAGCAACACAAGAAATATGTATAAAATGAACTTTATCAAAATTAAAACTTTTGTCCATCAAAAAACACTATCAAAAATATCAAGAGACATCCTATAATGTGGGAGAAATATTTGTAAACTATAGATATAATAAGAGTCTAGCATCTAGAATGTGGGACATCATAGGTCAGGGGGCATTGCTCCGGGCCCTAGAGCTAAGACCTGTCCCTGGAGACCTGCTGACTGGTGAGGGTGCTGTCGAAGAACCATGCCACCCAGAAAGGAGGCTTGCGCCCATAGCTACTCTGAGAAGCCTTGAGAAAGGCAGGCTCAGAGATTTACGCTCACGGTGACTCCTTGCTTCTTGTTTCAATGATGGCACTCACAGCTCAAGTGCTCTTCAATAGCTCTTTATTGTGCTTCCTTGGCTGGATCAGTGCTCGGACTGAAGCTGCTGCTGCTTGCCCTGTGCACAGTGCCTATATACCCTTCAGGGACCAATCAGAGGCTGCCACATACTAAGGGGTGATTGGATCAGTAAGGAGATGCAAATGTGGCATTGTAATGGGAACCAATCAGATGTTGTCCCTTCATTGCCCAATCAGGGGTCGTACACTAATTGAAAGATGGCCAATCAGGTGTGGAGGGGTTTGAGGAGGCAGTTGGATGCCAAAGCCATCTTGGCTCACTTGACATCTCAAAGGTCCCAGATATAGGGCAGAGGTTACTGCCCAAGGAATAAGTCCCAGACATCCAATCAGGCCAGATAGGCCTTTAAGCATGCTGTCTCTGTAGGCCACATCCCTACACTAAAATATATAAATAGTACTTACAACTCAACAACAGAAAGATAACCCATTTTTCAAAATGGCAAAAGAAGTTGGGCATGGTGGTACATTCCTATAATCCCAGTACTCAGGAAGCTGAGGTAGGAAGATCAAGGGTTTTAGGCTTGGCTGGGTTACAGTCAGTTCCAGGCTGCCTAGGCTATATAGTAAGAGCTTGTCTCAAAAATAAATGAATTAAAATGGCAAAAGACTTGAACAGACATGTCTTTAAAGAAGATATAAATGCCCAACAAGTACATGAAAAGATGCTCAGCATCATTACCATTGGGTAAGTGCAAATAAAAACCACATGAGAGCTATATCCATTAGAATGACCATGGTAATATTTTTAAATGGAAAATAAAGACAAGAGTTGACAAGAGTATAGCAAAAGAGTTGACAAGAGTATAGCAAAATCATAACCTTCATATATTACTGATAAAAATACAAAATGGTACAGCCTCTGTAGAAGACATTTTTAGTATTCCTCAAAAAACTAAACATAGGGGAGGAGGGGAAGTATACAAGAGGGTAAGGGGAACCTATATGAATAATGTACATCAAAATGCATATATGGAAATGTCACAATGAAAACCATGTCAGAATGAATCACATTAAGGTGTACATTAAAAATTTCCAATATAAATAAATAAATAAATAAATAAAAACTAAACAGAATGGCCCAGCATTTCCACTCCTAGGTACATACCCCCCCACTATTGAAAACTGGGACTCAAACAGATACTTGTATGCTAATATTGATAGTAGCATTATTCACAATAGCCAAAAAGTTGAAACAACCCAAATGTCTATAAAGCAAAGAATGAATTTTTAAAGTGTGCTATAAGCCAGGTGCAGTGGTACACATCAGTAATTCCAGTAACTCAGAAGGTCAAGGCAGGAGGATCATGAGTTTGAGACCAGAGGCAGCCTGCATAACAGTAAGATCCCATTCCAAGATAAAAAATAAAAAGGGGCTGGGGGTGCAGCTCGGTGGTAGAGCATTTGCAAAGTATGTGGGAAACCCTGGGTTTAGCCCCCTCAGTACTACAATAAATAAACAAATAAACAAGCCAATATTATCCAGCCATAAAACGAATAAAGTAGAAGACCAAAATGCTGATAGGAATGTGGACAGGAAAGATTGTGTTTATGAGGTCTCAGATGGGAGCAAGAATTCTGTTGGGATTTGGAGTACAGGCCATTCATGTGACATGATGGTGAAGAACTTGTTTACATTTTGTCCATGTCCTGAGTCACTGAAAGGCTAAATTTAAAGGTGATAGATTAATCTGGCAAAGGAGATTATAAGGCAGCCCATGATTCAACCAATAGCATGGGATTTGCTGGCTGCTTTTAGCTAGACATACAGTGAGAATTGGGAGCAAACACAGCAGAGCAGAAAGATTTGGAAAAGATTGCAGTTTGCCCAAAACATAAGCACAAGGTTGAGACCAAAGTAAAATGAAGAGCTGCTGAAGAGATTAGAAACAGTATTTGCATCAGGACATTTCAGGAGTTGGCTGGACCCTACCCATCAAGGGTGCAAACGTTTAAAATCATTCAAAACACTTTGCTCTGTGAAAAGAGTTCCAGAGCAGCCTGCCTACACAGGGCCACCTAAGGAAACATCCATCCATCCTCATATTCAGCCATCCAGAAATGCAGAGACTACTGTAGCCATGGTCCAAGGGAACCTGGCTACTGCTCAAGCTGGCAGCAGATCTCAGTGTTGTCCATGCAACACTGGTTTTGCAGGCATACAGAATGAAAGAGTTATGGGATCATAGAGGCCTCCACCCAGATTTCAAAGGAAGGCCTGGAGGACAGACAATGTGTGGCAGAGTCAAGATTCCTGCAGGTAAACCCTGAGGCAGTGAGGGTAAAGCCAAAGATGTAATGCAATCCTGGGGAGGTGGAAATGCCAGGGATGTGGGACATCTGCTGAGGAAAGCTGCAGGCAGTGAGCAGAGCCATCCAAGGAGAGAGATCATGTGGGCTGCAACTGGCAAGGCTCTGTGGGCCTGGCTGCCCAAGCCCCTTGGTGTGCACATCATGACACTATGTGCCCTGAATACCAGGCATGGGTCTACAAGAGTTAATATTACCCTTCTGAGTTTCAGAATTGCTTTGGTCCCATTCTCTTTTATTTGCCCCCATTTCTCCCTTTTGGAACAGAAACATTTATGCCATTGTATGTTGGAAGTATGTAACTTGTTTTTGATTTTACAGGGGCTCACAGCTAAGCGTTTGAGTCTCAGAGACCTTGGACTTGAACTCATGAACAATGTGGGAACTATTAAGACTGAAGACCCTTGGAGATGAATCAAATGCATTTCACATTAGGAAATGGACTTGAGCCTTTAGGAGGTAAGGGCAGAATATTATGGTTCGAAAAAATGAAAAAATATGAAATTTTCCCACAGGCTCATGTGTTGAAGGCTGTGTGCCCAGCTGGTGGTGCTATTTTGGAAGGTTCTGGAAGTAGGTCACTGGGGACATGCCTTTGTGGAGTGTATTAGGACCCTGGACCCTTTCTACTCTCTGCTTCCCAGGCACCACGGGGTGAGCAGCTTTGCTCTTCTTCGCCCTCTCTGCCGTGATGCTCTGTCTCACCACAGGGCCACAATAATGGCCTGTAGCCAAATGACCATGGACTGAAACCTCTGGAACCTAGAGCAAAAATAAATTTTTCCTTCAAAAAATTTTGAAAAACCAAAACAATGACAACAAAACCAAGAATGAAATACATGCTACAGTTTAAATGAACCTTGGAAACATTATGCTAAGAGAAAAAAGCCAGACACAAAAGGCCATATATTATATGATTCCATTTATATAAAATACATAGAGCCAGAAAATTCAAGAGACAGCAGATTAGCATATTCTTGATTTCTAGGGCCTGGGGGGAGAATAGTGAGTAATTGCTTAATATGTATGGGTTCCCTTTTTTGAGTGATGAAAATTTTCTGTAACTAGGTGGAGTTGCACAACACTGTGAATAACTAAATTCCACTAGTGTTATAGCTTATGTTATGTGTGTTTTACCACAATAATAAAAGTATGAGTAATAAATTGTATATATCAAAAGATAATATTCCTACTCCATAAAATACACTATTAATACTGTAAAAAGATAAAATGCCAACTGTAAAAAAAGACCATTGCCATACATGTAGCTGAAAAAAAAAAAGCATAGTATCAGAATTATAAAAATACCTTCTACAAATCTTTATGTTGTTGTTGGGTGCCATTGAGTCATGTCTGACTCACAGTGACCCTCAGAGAGTTTTCAATGGCTGTTTTGGGATTGCGTTGGGAGTGGATTGCCACATCCTTCTCCCACTTTTGCAGGGCTGGGAATTGAACTCAGGACCTCAGAGACTGCAAAGCAATGCTCTACCAACTGAGCTAAATCCAAGCAAAAAAAACTAAAATCCCAGCTGGAGACTTCTATTGAATAATACCATGGACTTCCAAAAGAAGCAACAGATTTGTCCTAGAAGAAGTGCAACCAGAGATGCTCTTGGAAGCAAGAATGGCTAGGCTGCGTCTTACATATTTTGGACATGTAGTCAGGAGAGATCAGTGCCTGGAGAAAGATATCATGTTTGGGAAAGTGGCAGGTCAACGAAAAAAAGGAAAACCCTCCGCCAGATGGATTGACACAGTGTCTACAACAATGGGCTTAAATATAAATAAGATTGTGTGCCTGGCCCAGAATCAAGAAGTGTTTTGATCTGCTGTACACAAAGTTGCTATGAGTTGGACTCAACTCAATAGCACCTAACAACAACAACAACAAATCTTTAAGAAAATACAAATAACACAAAGGAAAAATGTTTGATTGGTTCTTAGCCCAACTAACAGAAGACAGAGCCTAAACGACCAAGAAAAAAGGCACAAAATTAGGTTTAATTCCATCAGCAACCCAGAAAGTGCAAATTAAAAGATATTTTGCATACTATAAAAAAGGGTCAAACATTAGTGAAAATGAATGAGTGACGTGGATATAAATGCTTTACTATGGATACATTTCAAAAACAATGTTGAGTGAAAAAGACAAGCATCAGATGGATTTGAAGACTAAACTGATACTTGTAAAAAAATTTAAAACACATGAACTATAAAAGCAGATGTCTGCAGGAAAGGTCCAAATATTTAGAAGGAAAGGATACCCAAAGACTTCCTGATAGTGGTTGTCTCGGGTTGGAAGGAAAAGGAGAGGATGATGGTAGCACCAAAGGGACATTATCTACTATTTTCATTTCTTAAAAGAAAATCTGAAGCAAATAAAACACATTGTTGACATTTGTTAATTCTGAACAATTGGTACCTACATCTTTGTTTTACATTTTCCATGTTTTTTTGTGAGTGAAAATTTTCAGAATGACCAATAGTCCATGAATGTGGAGATACAAAACAAGATGCAACTCAGCAAAGACTACATATATCAATGTGCAAATTTTGGTACAATGGGAAAATTGTATAAGCCTGTATGCATGAGAGAGCGAGAGAGAGAGAGAGAGAGCGAGAGAGAGAGAGAGAGAGAGAGAGAGAGAGAGAGAGAGTGCAAGCGAGGATCGGGAGGGAGGGAGGAGCAGGGGAGAGAGGGAATGTTCATGCAATGGAAGTTGCCAAGTTGCATTTCATTGAAGAAGAGTCCTTATAATGACAACTTTGGTGACACTCCCTATCAGAGATCACTGGACAGGGCAGTGCTGGAGACTTGTATGTTTGCCCAGGACAGTGTGTGCTGCAATTGACTAAGGGAACTTCCTGTTCTTCATAAGAAGCCAGCCAAACAACAAAATCCAGAACAAAAACTGTTACCCACTCCTGGCTCACTCAGTGTTTTTCCTAAACTCCAGGTTCATTTACTTTCTTATTGACTTAAATCTGACATAAACCATAGTATTATAGACTGTACCAAACATAGATTTTTAGATTATTTTTGCTATTCCAATCATAACTGGAAAAAAATTTCATCTCCAATGCATTTGTTTTTGAGGCCCTTACCTGACAACAGTTCATGTTTTCTGAAGGTTAACAAATGGAAAATGTTATTACCACTCAATTATTTAACAAATGAACTCTATTGATTTCCTGGGCTGCATATTCAGAGATAACATTCAAATAGCCATACAGAAATGACAATTTATTAACAAAGTTAGCTAAGAGGTTCAATGGCCCCACAGTCCATAACTCTTTCTAAGTGTGTGCCCAGATTGTCTACCTGCTCAGCACACAGGAATGTTTCATTTACATCCTACTTTCACAAATAAACACTCCTTCCTAATTCAGGACTAACTAGATGAAGCCCTGACTTAGTGTCCTTAGGCTTCTTGAACCTTACTCAGGAGATAAAGCAGGGAAGTCTGTTCCAAGAGTCACAGCAAATTTATAAATATCATGTAACAGTAAATATGGCATTAAGATGAGATTCTCAAGCTAGGTGTGGTGGTGCACACTGGTAATCCTAGCACTCAGAAGGCTGAAGCAGGAGGATCACTGCAAGTTTGAAGCCAACCTGGTCTATACAGTGAGTTCCAGGGCAGCTGTGCCTACATAGCAAGACCCTGTCTCACAATAAACAATAAAAAAGGGTCTGGGGTGCAGCTCAGTGGTAGAGCATTGCCTAGCATGTGCACAGCCCTGGGTTCAATCTCTTAGTATGGGGGAGGGGGGCTTGAAATTTTATTTGGTGGAATTGGCAACTGTTATTTTCCAACAAAGAAAATAATTGCTCCTTTAGCAGAAAGAGCAATAAAATATATGATCGCTTCCCAGATCTCATTATTCAGAATTTTCTAGAACATAGCTTTCCTTGTTAAAATACAAACTTCTTGTGGGCAGGGACTTTGTTCTACTTTATTTAGCATAAGGCCTGGCACCTAGTTGATACTGGTTATGAACAGTGCAAACACCAAATAACCACATGAACTGTGGATTGCATTATCTAATCAACAAACAAAATGAATGCCCTATATTTTGCTCTTAGAAGATTTGATAAGAAAAGAAAAAGGAGTAAAAATATTAGGTCCCTAATCATACTTAAGTAAGAAAACTATCTTTTCAAATATGAAGAAGTCACAAGTACAGTATATCTCAGCTTTCTGTTTCTGGGACAAAATATCTGAGATAATCAACTTTAGAAAAGGAAAGGTTTATTTTGGCACACAGAAGATTCAGTTCATGTTGCTTGGGCCTGTGAATGCACAATATATAATAGAAGAAGTACATGGTGGAGAAGGCTTGCCCAACTCATGGTGGCCAGGAAGCAAAGAAAGGGACAGAAAGGGGAAGGGTCTCAATATCTCCTTCAAGGGTACACCCCCAAAGATCTAACTTACTCCTACTCGGTTCCACCTCTTAAATATTCCACCCCTTCCCAATAGACCCACAGGTTGGTAATCAAGCCTTCAACAAATAGGCTTTTAGGGGGTACTTCCAAACAATAGCACGGTAATTGTGTTTAGGAAAAAAATAATCTCACTCAAAAATCTGTAATGATAAATAGCACACAATCAATTACCCATTAACCTCTGTAGTTATTCTTTATATCAAAGGCCAACCAAGATATTATTTTTGTGTCTACCCACATAATAACCTGCAGCTGTAGCACTGTGGTATTCCGATCCCGTCAGATCTCAGAAGCTAAGGAGGGTCAAACCTGGTTAGTACTTGAATGGGAGATTGCCTGGGAACACCAGGTGGTGTTGACTTGGGAGAAGGACATGGTAACCCACTCCCCCCAAAAAAATCAGCCATTGAAAACCCTATGAATAGCAGAGAAGCACTGACAATAATGTTTTGCCTATTGTACATAGGGTCGCTATGAGTTGGACACAGACGACAGTACCTAACAACAATCCACATAATACATACAAAACAGGAAATATAATGTTGCATGACCTGACAGCCTGGTTTTGTGTGGCCACTGAAGGGGAAAACCCCTGACCCGAGCTGATCTGCTCACATTCTCTTCCTGGATCTTGAAAGTGGAACCAAGAGAATTAAATCAAAATCTGTGTGTGGCAACACCTGTACCATGTCACTGTGGGTACTCTGGAATGCCATCTTTTGCCATAAGAACTGGGAAACAGAAAAAGCCAATCATTAGACAGAGACAAATGAGGTGAATGGTACATTAATTTTCTGTTGCTGCTGTAACGAATTACCACAAACTTAGTTGCTTAAAACATGCAGAGTTAGCCAGGCGCGGTGTCACATGCCTGTAATCCCAGTGACTCAGGAGGCAGGGGCAGGAGGATTGCAAGCTCGAGACCAGAGGCACTCTGTGTAATTTAGCAAGACACTGTCTCAAAAAGTCAAAAAAAATGGGCTGAGGATGCAGCTCAGTGGTGTAGGACTTGCAAAGCATGCAAACATGAGGCCCTGGGTCCAACCCCAAGTACCACACACACACACACACACACACACACACACACACACACAAACATAAAAAGCAAAGTTATGAATATAAAACATGCAGATCAGAAGTCTAAAATAGGATAGCAGGGCTGTGTTCCTGCTGCAGGCTGTAAGGGAAATTCCATTTCCTTTCTTCCTCCACCTTGCAAAGGCTGCCTTAATTTCTTAATTTATGTCACATCACTGCAACCTTTTGTTCTATTGTCACATCTTCTCCGACTCCAACACTCCTGGTCCACTCTTATGAAGACCCTTGAAATTACATTGGGCCCCCTGCCCAATTTCCCTCCTCAGGATCAAATCTGCAAAGTCTCATTCACCATGTTAGACAAGAGCATTTTCACAGGCTCCAAGGTTTATGACACCATTGCAGGGGGTAGGGGATATTATTTTGCCTACTATAAATACTGAAGGAGGAGTAGAGATGAAAAGTGAAAAAAGGTTCCCATAGAACTTTGCTTCTTGACTTTGTGGAGGCAATTCCTATATTCCTGCACTTGGGTGTCATGACATACTCTTATGACCCTATGAGAAGCCTCTTGGGTAATAGCTGCCTATGGCACCTTGTTGAAAATAATTCTGAAGGCTTATTGGAATGATACAATTGATTAACAATATCTGCCACAAGTACTAAACAGAACAATATTGTAAGGGGCACAGAATCAGTATTCTTACTGTATAATAAAGGTGGTAGAATTTGCTTGGCTAGGTATAAAGGGTATTTTTTTTCCTTAGCAAAATGGAGCTTAAATCATGAAAATTTAAATCCTTTTTGATAGTTGTTGTTGTTGTTAAATGCCTTCAAGTTGGGTGCAACTCATTGCAACCCTATGTATAGCAGAATGAAACACTCCCTTATTCTGTGCCAGGCACACAATCTTATTTATATTTAAGCCCATTGTTTCAGACACTGTATCAATCCATCTGGTGGAGGGTTTTCCTTTTTTTCATTGCCCTGCTACTCTCCCAAACATGATGTCCTTCTCCAGGGATTGGTCCCTCCTGACGACATATCCAAAATACATAGATGCAGTCAAGCCATCCTTGCTTCCAAGGAGCATCTCTGGTTGCACTTCTTCTAGGACAGATCTGTTGGTTCTTTTGGCAGTCCATGGTATATTCAATAATCATCTCCAGTACCATAATTCAAAAGCATCAATTCTTCTCCTGTCTCCCTTGTTCAATGTCCAGATTTCACAACTGTATTACATGATTGAAAATACTATAGCTTGAGTCAGGAGCACCTTCATCTTCAATGTGATATCTTTACTTTCAATACTCTAAAGAGATCTTTTGCCACAGCTTTTCCCAAAGTAATGTGTCTCTTAATTTCTTGTCTGCTGTTTCCATGGATGTTGACTATAGAACCAAGTAAAGCAAAATCATGGACAACCTCAATCTTTTGTCCATTTATTGTGAAGTTGCATACTGACCCAGTTGTAAGGATTTTTTGTTGTTGATGTTTAGTCGCAATCCATATGGAAGACCATGTTCTTTGATCTTCATCAGTAAATGTTTCAAATCTTCTTCACTTTCAGCAAGCAGAGTTGTGTCATCTGCATAATGCAGGTTGTTAATGAGTCTTCTTCCAATCCTGATGCTGTGCTCCTTTTCATGAAGTCTGGCTCCTCAGATTATTTGATCAGCATCGAAATTGAAAAGATGTGGTGAAAGTATACAGCCCTGATGCACACCTTTCTCAACTTTAAACCAGGCAATGTTTCCTTGTTCTGTTCAAATAACTGCCTCCTGGTTCATGTACAGATTCCTCGTAAGTACAATTAAGTACTCTGGTATTCCCATTCTTTGAAGTGTTACCCATTATTTGTTATGATCCACATAGTCAAATGCCTTTGCATAGTCAATAAAACATAGATAGACATCTTTCTGATATTCCCTCCTTTCAGCTAATACCCACCTGACATCAGCAATAATGTCCCTGGTTCCCCACCCTCTTCTGAATCTGACTTGATTTTCCAGTAGTTCCTGTCTATATATTGCTGCAGTCGTTTTTGAATGATCTTTAGTAAAATTTTGCTTGTGTGTAATATTAATGATATTATTTGTTAGTTGCCATATTCAGTTACATCCCTTTTTTGGGGGGAGGGGGGGAATAGGCACAAATCTGGATCTCTTCCAGCTAGTTGGCCAGGTAGCTGTTTTTCAAATTGCTTGGCATAAACCTGTTAGCACCTCCACTGCTGCATCTGTTTGTTGAAACATCTCTATTGGTATCCCATCAATTTCTGGAGACTTGTGTTTCAGCAATTCATTCAAAGCAGCTTCTACTGTGTCCTTCACTACCATTGGTCCCTCTTCATATGCAACCTCTTGAAATGGTTGGTCATCTACCAATTCTTTATTGTATAATGACTCTGTATATTACTTCCATCTTCTTTTGATGTTTCCTGCATCATTTAATATTTTCCCTGTAGAATCTTTCACTATTGCCACTCGAGGCTTGAATTTTTTCTTCACTTCCTTAAGCTTGAGAAACACAGACGTGTTCTTCCCTTTTTGTTTTCTGCCTCCAGCTCTTTGCTCATGTTATTATAATATTTGTTTTTGTCTCCTCAAGCTGCCTTTTGAAATCTTCTGTTTAGTTCCTTAACCACATTATGTCTTCCTTTTATTTTAGTTGCTTGATGCTCAAGGGCAAGTTTCAGAGTCTCTTTTGACATGTAACTTGGTCTTTTTTTTTCCTATCTTTTTAACAAACTTTTGCTTTCTTCATGAATGATATCTTTGATGTCATGCCACAACTCGTTTGGTCTTCTATCATTTGTGTCTAATGCATTCAACCTGTTCTTGAGGTGGTCTCTGAACTCAGATGGGATGTACTCAAGGTAATACTTTGGCTCTCATATACTTGTTCTAATTTTCTTCAGTTTCAATTTGAACTTGCATATGTGAAGTTAATGGTCTGATCCACAATCAGTACCTGGCCTTTTTTGACATTTGATATGGAGCTTTTCCATTGTTTCTTTCCATGAATGTAGTCAATTTGGTTCCTGTATGTTCCATCTGCCAGTTTGTCATACTGTGGGGGCTTGTGTGTTGTTATGAGGCTGAAAGCTATGCCACCAGTATCTCAGATACCAGGAGGGTCACCCATGGTGGGCAGGTTTTATCTGAGCTTCCAGACTAAGACAGGCTAGGGAGTAGGACCTGATGCCCCATTCTCAAAACAACTAGCCATTGAAAACCCTATGAATAGCAAAGAAACACTTCTTGATAGTAGCAGAACCTTAATTAAGGGATATTTATCTCCCTTAGGAGAATGCCTATCACATGTAATACCAGGGGGCTGTGAGTGGGCTACATTTTACTTTGTAGCAGATAACTAATATTTTGTAAAAAAAAAAATCAACTTGGTGATTTTTCTACCCACCTCCTCTCCCTTCAAAAAAAAAAAAAAAAAAAAAAAAAACAGTTGTATGCTGACCCCCTGGTCACAAACCAGCATGTCATGGTCATTATAGTAAGTGCTTCCTAAGTAGTGTGGTCACAGCAAGAAGTCATTGTGTTTTACCATGTGAACCATTTTTCCATATTGGAGCACTTGCTCATAAGACAAGGTCAGTGGTTTCAGGAACTTGAAGTTTTATTTCTGTCAGTTTTGTTTAGTGCTACACGCCAGGAGCTCACTTATGCCTGGCCCCTTGGCCTTGCTTTACTAGGGAATTCTGCCCTGAATGACACTTAACAACTTCACCCCAGTGTTCTCAGTGACTTCACAGTGCTGAAATTACACTGTTACATTCACTCCAGACAGAAATAAAGATAAAAGGAGCTTATTGTACCCTAGGATTTATGAGGCACAAAAGAGAGGGCTGGAGGGTATTGCTCCATTTTTAAGTGGTATCAAGAATTCAGTCCATCTCTCAGTATCAATGAGCACACTAGGAGAGGAACCAGACTAAGTACTTTTGCCAAAAAGACTTCTTCCTGTTAACTGCCTCAATATTCTCTTTTTGGGGAAGAATTCTTTCCCCTCAAGATTTAAGGAAGCATATGCAATTTAATTCTCCACTGTAGCTTTTAAATCCTGTAGAATGAGTGTTTACAAAATAGGATCTTTTACTAGATATTATAAGAGGGATGTCTGTGTGCTTGTTTTGCCAAGAAATTAAAATCTAGTCTTTGCCAAGGAACATAAATATACTTGGCAGAATCCAGAGGCTCAGTAGCAAAGATAAAAGTAATCATTCCATTCAGCCAATTGCTCACACTTATTACAAAACATCTGTCTTCCCTTTGGGTAAATTTTCAGCCCTGTTGCAGTCTGGCCCTAGAGGGCCTGAGAGATGCCCAGAGCCAACTCCATACAGTTTCAGATACATACAACCCACAGAGGCTTGTTTATTGACCTGAAATATTTCATCTCCCAGCAATCTAGCTTACATTTTTCCCTCCCATAGTGACCAATTTCTAAGAAAGACATTTATATTTTAAGTCTGTCATTCTTTTCAAAGCTTTGAAATCTGATTGACTTTCCTTAGCTTCCTGGGCCTTATATAAATGTCAGTAAGTTGAATGGGCTGTCGGCACTTAGACTTGATGGGAATTTTGCATTCAGTGAAGCAATTCAGGGACTGCCTGTATGAGCATGATAGTGTTTTTAAGACCATGGCCTTAACTTTTCTATATGCCCCCCAAAGACATATCACCCCCAGAGAAAAAAACAACTACAATGGTTTCTGAACAAAACCTCCGTTCTTCCTTTTCCTTTTACATGTACCCCAAACCAACTAATTATCAGAAAATTCTGCATATACTTGAATTTAAGATCAGTGTTTTTTTTTAACTGGTTTAAAATTTCTTAATGTGATTTAAAAGTCAAAACAGTTTAACATTTCAGCAGTAACTCACGTCATCATCAGCAAATCAAATTTGATAATACTTGTTGGTAGATAATTCAATTTACTCTCCATACTTGACTATAGTACAGCTGCATTTCTTTTAAAAGATAGCCTATAAAATTTTTTAAATTACTCAAGTGCCCATTTGTTTAGAACTACAGTTGTTTGTGTTTATTGATGATTTTGAATTTTCTTTTGAATTATGTGTTTCTGGAAGAGTCATGTCAAAGTACTGCACAAGGAAAATAAAGCTGACTCAGCCATGATCCCTATCCTTCAGGAGCTTAGTTGAATGCAAGATACAGGATTCGTGCAGCCAGAGCTATACTTATCCTCTAGTGGCCGTCTTCTCTTCCATTCTACCTCTGTGCTACACTTGTAGAAACAAAACAAAAATGAACCCTATTAACATCTCTTATTATTTATTCTTTAGTTCTTGTCAAAAGTTTCTATTGAAAAAAAGGAACTCATTCCAGACTCTTCTTAAAAAAGCATAATCTACATTATAAATCCTTCCTATAAATCATTATAGTAATATAAAATAAAGCTACTAGTTGAGATCTCAGGGGCTGGGAGGTAGATTAGAGAGAAAAAGGAAGTCTCTCTCAAGATAATGACCAAAATAGATCATGTGGCAATATTGTGACATTATAGCTCACATTTTAAATGAAAGCTGAGTGTTGGGGATGTAGCTCAGGGATGGAGCATTCGACTAGTGTGCATGAGGGCCTGGCCTCAATCTCTATCACTTCCCCCACCACCACACACACACCCAAAAAGCCCTAGGACCAAGTTAGGACTACAAAAACAATACAGAGGTTTTACAGTAAATAAAAGCACATATTGTAGATTTTATATAGATTATGGGCTGGGGTTTAGCTCAGTTGGTAGAATGCTACTCTGCACTCTCTGAGGACCTGGGCTCAATCCCCAGCGCTGCAGAAAACAGGAGAAGGACATGGCAATCCACTCCTGAGGCAATCCCAAAACAATTAGCCATTGAAAACCCTGTGAGGGTCATTATGAGTCAGATACAACTCGAGGGCACAACAATTTAGATTATAAATTATTTTTTAAAATCAACCTGAGGAAGTATTTTTAGTAGGTTAAAATAATTATTGTCATGGTTTGAACATAGAATGTCCCCCAAGGGTTATGTGCGTTAACATTCAGTCCCCAGATGGTAGCACTTTTTGTGGAGGTCATGGAACTAAGAGAGGTGAGATTTTTTGCTCTGTGGAAGAAGCCTCCTGGCAGTGGGCCTTTGGGGGTTTTTACCCAGACCAGCAGCCCCAGGTGCTGTCTGCCTCCTGTCCCATGATGCTGTGTGGTCATCCACCATAGGCCCAACCTCCTGCCTAGATGCCTACCCTGCCACCACTATGGATTGATTGTCTAATTGTGAGCTCTCAATAACCTTAACCTCCCTAAATTTGTTCCACTTGGTTTTTCTGCTACAACAATGATAGTTAACACAGAAAACTGGTACCAGACAGTGGGTTCGTTGCTGTGCAGAAACCTAACCATGTGGTTCTTAGGCCTTTAAAACTTGCTTGTGAGAGGAGTTTGGAAGTGTTTGGGGATGCAGATGAGAGAAGCCCTGGAGGGCTTGTTGTTATTGTTAGGTGTTGTCCAGTCAGTGTCCGACTCATAGCAACCCTACACACTACAGGCAAAACAGTATTGTTAGTGCTTCTCTGCTATTCTAGGGCTTTCAGTGGCTGATTGTTTTTTGGGAGCCAGTTGGCTAGTCCTTCTCCCAGTGGAGGGGTGGTACGTGCAGATGGGCCTCACAGGTTTCAGAGGAAAATGAGGACTGCATTGGATGCTGGACTAGAGGTGATTCATGTTATATTCTAGCAAACAGATTGCATCTTTTTCTATGCCCTAAAGATTTTGAGTGAAGCTAAATTTCAAGTCATGAGCTAATTAACTAATTTGGCAAAGGAAATATGAGATATAGGGGCATGGCTTGATTACTGCTTGCTGTGTTCAGTAAGATTTATGGAAAAATAGAGAAAATGGCAGAACAGGAAGAATTTGAAAATGTACAGTTTAAAGAAACAAAAAAGCCATGGAGGGCTTTTCTAAAGTTGCTCTGAACAGGGCTGGTTTGGGCAAGGAGGCCATAATTGTTGAGATAAGTGCCATTAAAGAGAACAATAAAGATGGCCTGGAGGCAGCCAGACATCTCCCTTGTAAGACATCAGGGTTTAAAACTAAAAATCCATTTGAAGGGAGAGTCTTCTAAACACCCTGGAAAGAGGCCACCAAGGAAAATGGTTTCTGAGCTTGGGCATACAGAGGTTGTCATTGCAGGCACAGGCCAAAAGAGCTCAGCTACCTCTTGTACTAGCAGAAACACTTGGCATCATCCATGTGGCAATGGTTTTACAGGCAGGAAGAATGCAAGAATTAAAGAGGTTTGGAGGCTACTACTAAGGTTCCAGAAAATAGCCTGCAAGGTCAGGCAATGTGTACCAGGTTTGGATGACTGCAGAAATCTCCTGAAGGGTGATGCAGGAAGCTTTGATAGTGCAGTCTAAGCAGCAGTGGAGATCCCAGGATGTTGGAGATGCCAACACTGTGAAACATTACCTGAGGGAATCTGCCAGCAAAAAGTAGAGCCAGCCCAGAAGGGCTAGATGTGCTACAAATGTCAAGGCCAGAGTGGTGGAGCCCCACAAGCCTATTCAAGCTTAGATGATCCCAGATGCCAAATGAGGTTGCATGTGCCAGATGCCAGACTTGAACTGACAGGTTTTGTTTGTCCAGCAGCATATTGGTCTTGCTATGGACCAACCTTTCCTTTTCATGCTCCTATTCCTCCCTTTTGGAATGGAAATACTTTATGCCATTTTATGTTAGATGTAACCTGTCTTTTGTTTTTCAGGGGCCTACAGATAAGTTTGCCTTGAGTCTCAGTGGGGACTAGGACTTGGACTTTTGAACATTGTTAAGACTGTTAAGACTTTGGGGACCCTTAAATTGAACTGAATGCATTTTGCATTATGAGGTGGCCACAGGCCTTTGAGGTTCAAGAACAGCGTATCATAGTTTGAATATAAAATGTCCTCCAAAGGTCATGTGCTTTAACATTTGGTCCCTAGGTGGTGGGTGGCACTGTTCAAGGAAGTGATGGAACTTTGGGAGTGGGATTCTTGCTTTCTGGAAGGAATTCTCTGGGGGCAGGCATTTGGAGGTTTTTAACCTGGACCCTATGATGCTGTGAGGTAGTCTGCCACAGTCCCAGCCACCTGCCTGGAATTCTGTTCTGCCACTACACTTTGATGTCATTATGAACTGACCCTCTAATTGTGAGCCCCCAATAAATGTTTTATGCAATAAGTTTCTTTCAGTTGGTGTTTATGTTTTATCAACAAGAGCTGGCTAATATAATTATAAGACCTTTTCCTACAAAAGCACAAATAAAAGGGTATGAGATTCCATGGAACTGCCTGCTTCATTATCAAACAAGTAGTTGCACAAACCAGAATTTCTTTTCTTAAACCAAGCAAGTGAAATTAATTCCAGAGAAAAGACAAAGCAAAATGGAAACAAGATGAACTTCACCATTACCATTCTCAGATAATACACCACTAAAGAGTATCTACCTTCCATCTTCTGTAGCAAACTTAATAAACCAAGATTTGGATTTATACAAATAGTAATCTATGAAATACTTATTTGGTAATATGAAATAAAATGTCTTTAAGGGTCTAACTTTTCTATTCTGTTAAGCAGTTTATAAACATAATTTTAGAATTATGTAGGTTAAGTAAAAATAAAATTAAACATACCAGGAAACAGATTCCCTTATGAGTAAAACACAAACTTTCCAAGATTTTAGCAGAAAATAAAAGTCTCCAGTAAGTCACTCCAGAATGGCAGTCCCTATAGGTTTTCCTCATGTTGATTCCCACTGAAGCTGTCTGTGATTCCAGAACAGACTCCCTCCCCCATCCCACTCCATACACTAGTTCCCTTTTACTCAGTTGAAACCAATTTAATGTTTTCTTTTATACTTATACATTAATATATTTTTGTTACTTCTGATTTTTATTGTGGTTTGCCATTGACTTTTAAAAAAACTTAACTAAATAAGAGAATAATTATGGAAAATCTAAGCTTTAAAAATAGGCACATTTCCAATGCACATATTTCTGATTTTAAAATAATCTCCTTGTAGCTTTAAAGGACCAGCAGAACTTTGTAATCACCTTGCTCAGCTTCCGTATCTTCCAGTTCCCTGCATTTCCCAAGTTGATCAAGTCTTAGAAACTACACACTTAATAATAACCCTAGATACCAAATGGTTTGTAGACATTTAATTTGATCTTTTTCTTCCTCTTTCTTTCTTGCCCTTGCTCCCTCCCTCCCTCCCTTCCTTTTTCCCTTCCCTTTCCTTCCTTCTCTCTCTCTCTCTCTCTCTCTCTCTCTCTCTCTCTCTCTCTCTCTCAGTCTCTCTTTCTTTTCCTGACCTTCAGAGTCTCCATTTACACCTAGTTTCCCATCAGAGTTATGCATATGATTTATAAGGATATAGTGATTGGAATAATGAATTATCTACCACCTTCTAGCTCAAGTTACAAGTTCTTTCCATCTCTGGAGGAAGTTATGATTCTGTGACAGCTCAGTAGGAACAGACCCAACTGTGTGATATCCCTGAACTGGACAATAGCCATTGTACACACACAATATTATGTCTTGCTCCACATTCTGGCCATGGAAAATATGGAACTCAGATGACTGAGGTTGCTTAGGTCTTATCTGCCAAACCACTCACAACAGCCAAGTATGTGAAAACAATACTCCTAAGGATTGTAGGGACAAATGACCTAAACACTTGAAAAAAGGGGAGCCATATAACTGACCAGGTGAGCAGCAAAGGGGAGAGGAAAGGGAATCACCAGGAACTGAAACCCAGATGAAAAGCCTGGGCCAAACTGGGATTTAACTACATGTTGTTTATGACTCATTGTGGAATGCTATCTAATTCCATTCATGGATTTTTATTTATGTCTGAAACATAAACTATGGAAAACAATCCAATAAAAAATGAGCAACAAACTCTCAGTAATTACAACAGGTTCTATATTTCTACATTTTTTGAAAAAATGCCTACAGTTTGAGAGTGGAAGTTTCTTATAAATGAATTAACTCTTAATGCCTGGAAGACAGCAGAAACCAAAGATTAGTGTTTCTGTTTTACAAAGTTCTTCATTCCCTTTTGTGTTGTTGTCCCATCCCTGTCCACTCAGTATTCACCCCACTGAAACTTGTCAGCACTTGTGATTCTTGGCTTTAGGGCTTTCTTCTGGTCAGGAAGCAGGTTTACAGGCCAAGGTGGAGGTATCAGGGGTAATGACCCTGAGTAGCTCTCAAGCCGATGATAGAGGTTGGTAGACAAATATCCTAACTTCTTCACTCCTTGGTTGTTGTAACTCAGAGCCATGTACTCCATCTCCCAGGAGTTCCCCAGGGGGATTGAGTCGTAATTTCCCCAGTGGTAAGTGACTTGATACTACACCAAGTTTGTCCTATTTTTCCCATCTCATTTTGCCAGTTCCCTAGTGGGATTTTCTGGGATCATTTCTCCCTCCAAATTATTGGTACCCAAATCTTCAGTCTGTTTCTGGTTCTGTTTTATTTTATACTTATTCATTTAAATATTTATTTATTTATTATATTTTTGGTACTGGAGATTGATCCCAGGGCCTTGCAACTGCTCTACCACCAAGGTACAACACACTCAGCCCTTACTTTAATTTTTATTTTGAGGCAGGGTCTAAGTTATGCAGGCTGCCTCTTACTTTGAACCTGTGATCCTCCTGCCTCAGCCTCCTGAGTCACTGGGATTACAGACATGTACCAACACATCCGGCTTCACAGCCTATTAAAATGAGATGAATCTATATGTACTAAAGTAGGAAATCTCCAAAATATATTAATAAACCAAAAAAATTATAACATATAGTATCTTTTTGTTTTTGTTCTGAAATTATAAAATAAACCAGAATGTATGTACAGATATGTTGTATACTAACTATAAAGACTCAATATGATTTTTAAAAATGTCAGTTTTAGGTTAATTGATAATTTTAATATAATCCTGGTTTTAAAAAAAATAACACTTGATTTATTTTCTGGAGCTAGACAAATAAATTCTAATCTTCATGCTAAAAAACATGTAAATAAGCAAACAAAAGTAGCTAGGAGAGCCATGAAAAGAATGAACATCTGTCTGGAGTGGACAGTAGGGGTGAAGTGGAGAGGCTAGCCTGGATCAGATATTAAAATACCTTGTATAAAACTGTGAAACTCAACTGTATGGTACTGGATCATGGGAGACAGGTGGCATAACTAGAAAGATAGACCAATGGAGCAAGGAAAAGTACAAAAATACAGACAAATTGACATATAAATGTAATAAATGGTACAGGTTGCATTTCAAACCAGAGGTGAAAAGATGGACTTTAACACATTCTCTTTCATTAACAAAATTTTTAATTTGGAAACTTAAAAATGCATGGCCTCACTCTTTTTAATTAACAAAAACATAGTTTAGATATTTCAAAGTAAATAGTCAAACAAAAATAAAGTTGGATCTGTAGTTCATACCACACACCTGGATATATTCCAAAGGAATCAGGAGGCTAAATATACAAAGTAAGCCTCTATTGATTTTAAAAGAAAATATAGACAAATTTATTTAAAACCTAAAGTGGAGAAAACCTTCAATCTAGGACTCAATATCCATGCATAATAAAATAAAAATGACTTCAGATGATTAAAAAAAACTTCATTGTGAAAGGCAAAGGACAAATCATGAAAATATTTGCAACATCCATCATGGAGGTAATCTCTATGGTATATAAATAGTTCATACAGATTGAGAAGAAAAACACTGATCAAAAACTGTTTGAAAACTTAAGAGAAGTCTGAAAGAAAACTTAGGAGAAGTATAGAAAAATAAAAACAAGTGGTCTTTAGCATATAAAAATTTCTATTCCTTTATACCAAGGAAAATAAAAATTAACATATAGTGAGATATTATTTCTCTACCAACAGATTGACAAAATCCAAAATCTACAATTTACCTTGTTTACTCATTATGGAGAAACAGACCATCCTATATATTGTTGGTGAGAATATATATTTGTGAAATCCCTATGGACTGTGGGGACTTGTATATTGCTGTGATGAAAGCTATCCCACCAGTATTACAGACCAGCAATGTAACTGGTGGTGGACGGGTTTCAGCTGAGTTTCCCAACTAAGATAGACTAGGGGGAAAAGGACATGCCTAACCCACTCTCAAAACAATTTGCCATTGAAAACCCTATGAATAGCAGAGAAACACTGTCAGATATAGTGCTGGAAACTGAGCCCACCAGGTTGGAAAGCACTCAAAAGACAAGTGGACAAGAACTGCCTCCTCAAAGTAGAGTCTACCTTAGTGTCAGGAATGGAGTAAAGCCCCTAGGACCACAATTTGCTGATGTGGCATGACTCAAAATGAGAAGGAACAACTGTAAACATCCATTAATAATTATAACGTGGAATATACATAGTATGAATCAAGGAAAATTAGGCATCATCAAAAGGGAAACGAAGCACATAAGCATCCACATTCTAGGCATCAGTGAGCTAAAATGGACTAGCATTGGTCATTTTGAATCAGATAATCATATGGTCCACTATGCCAGAATGATAGATTACAGAGAAATGGGGTTGCATTTATCATCAGAAAAGACATTTCAAGATCTGTCTGAAATACAATGCTATCAGTGATAGAATAATATCCATACATGTACAAGGAAAGCCAGGTAATATGACTATTATTCAAATTTGCACACCCCCCACTAAGGCCACAAATGAAAGCAGGGAAGATTTCTACCAGTTTCTGCAATCTGAAATAGATCAAACATGCAATCAGGATGTACTGATAATTACTGGTGACTGGAATGCAAAAAAGGCTCAATCATTGGAAAAAATGGTCTTGGTGACAGAAACAATGCTGGAGATCACATGATAGAATTTTGTCAGACCAATGATCTTTTCATAGCAAATACATTTTTTTTTTTTTGTACTGGGGGTTGAACCCAGGGCCTTGCACTTGCATGCTCTGCAAGTGCTGGACCACTGAGCTGCACCCTCAGTCCATTTTTTTACTTTTTGAGACAGGGTCTCGCTAAGTTACACAGACTGCCTCTGGTCTCAAACTGGCGATTCTCCTGCCTCCACCTCCCCAGCTGCTGGGATTATAGGCATGGGCGACTGCGCCTGACTAGCAAATACATTTTTTGGCCAACATAAATGGTGACTATACACATGGACTTTACCAGGTAGAACATACAGGAACTAAATTGACTCCACTTGTGGAAAGAGACAATGGAAAAGCTCAATATCAAAAGTCAGAACAAGACCAGGTGCTGATTGTGGATCAGACTATCAATTGCTTATATGCCAGTTCAAAGTGAAACTGAAGAAAATTAGAACAAGTGTATGAGAGCCAAGGTATGACCTTGAGTATGTCTCATCTGAGGTCAGAAACCACCTCAAGAACAGGCATTATGTGTTAGACACTAATGATCGAAGACAAGACAAATTGTGGCATGGCATCAAAGATATCATTCATAAGGAAAGCAAAAGGTTATTAAAAAGATAAGAAAAAAGAAAAGACCAAATTACATGTCAGAACAGACTCTGAAACTTGCCCTTGTACATCAAGCAGCTAGAGGAAGGCATGGCGAGGTTAAAGAACTAAACAGAAGACTTTAAAGGGCAGTTCAAGAGGACAAAATCAAATATTACAATGACATGTGCTCAGAGATGAAGATAAAAAACCAAAAGGGAAGAGCACACTCATTTTTTTCCAAGCTTAAGGAATTGAAGGGAAGAAATCAAGCCTTGAGAGGCAATAGTGAAGGATTCTACAGGGAAAATACTAAAGGAGGCCGGAAACAACAAAGGAAGATGGAAAGAATACACAAAGTCATTAGACAAAAAAGAATTGTTGGATGACCAACCATTTCAAGAGGTTGCATAGGATCAGGAACCAATGGTACTAAAGGAAGAAGTGGAAGAAGTTGAAGGAATTGGTGAAACATAAGGCTCCAGGAATTGATGGAATACCAATAGAGATGCTTCAACAAACAGATGCAGCACTGGAGGTGTTAACATGTTTGTGCCAGCAGGTTTGAAAAACAGCTACTTGGCCAAATGACTGGAAGAGATCCACATTTGTGCTTATTTCAAGAAAGGGGATTGAATCAAATGTGGAAATTATCAAATGATATCATTAATATCACACACAAGTAAAATTTTGCTAAAGCTCATTCAAATGCAACTGCAGCAGGATATGGACAGGAAACTCGTGGAAAATCAAGCTGGATTCAGAAGAGGGCATGGAACCAGGGACATAATTGCTGATGTCAGATGGATATTGGCCAAAAGCAGAGAACACTAGGAAGGTGTCTATCTACTTTTTATCAACTATTCAAACAGTTTTGACTGTGTTGATCACGATAAATTATGGATAACATTGAGAAGAATGGGAATACCAGAGTACTTAATTGCACTCATGAGGAATCTGTACATGGACCAGGAGGTGTACATTCAAACAGAGCAAGAAAACAATGCCTGATTTAAAGCCAGGAAAGGTGTGTATCAGGGCTGTTTCCTTTCACTATATCTCTTCAATCTCTGATGAGCAAATAATCCGAGAAGCTGGACTTTATGAAGAAAAATGTGGCATCATGTTTGGAGGAAGACTCATTAACAATCTGTATTATGCAGATGACACAACTATGCTTGCCAAAACTGAAGAAGATTTGAAATATTTACCAATGCAGTTTAAAGAAAACACCCTTTGGTACAGATTGTTACTCAACATCAACAAAACAAAAATCCTTACAATTGTGTCAGTACAAAACCTCATGATAGAGAAAAGATTGAGGTTGTCTAAGATTTTGTTTTACATGGTTCAACAATCAACATCTATGGAAGCAGCAGTCAAGAAATCAAAAGGCACATTGCATTGGGAAAAGCTGTTCCAAAAGACCTCTTTAAAGTGTTGAAAAATAAAGAGGTCACATTGAAGACAAAGGAGAACCTGACTCATGTAGATACTTTCAGTCACATCATGTGGTTTTGAAAGCTGGATTTTGAATAAAGGAGATAGGAACAGAATTGATGCTTTTGAATTATGGTTCTGGAGACAAATATTGAATATACCACAAACTGCCAAAAGAACCAATAGATCCATCCTAGAAGTAGTGAAACCAGAATGCTCCTTAGAAGCAAGGATAGCTGGACTGCATCTGATGTATTTTGGACATGTTCTTAGAAGGAACCAATCCCTGGACAAGAACATCATATTTGAGAGAGTGGCAGGTCAACAACAAAAAAAGGAAGACCCTCAACTAGATGGATTGACAAGTGCAACAATGGTCTTAAACAAAAAAGATCCTGTGCCTGGCACAGAATTTGGGAGTGTTTTTTTCTGTTGTACATAGGGCCCCTATGAGTTGGATCTGACTCAATGGCTCCTAACAACAGAAAATTTGTATGTATTGACCCTTTATCCAATCATTCCATTTTTAGAAATCTATCCCAAGTGAAAAAACAATCATTTATACAAGGCTATTTTTACATTAGGGCTGGGATTTACCTCAGTTTGTAGAGTGCTGCTCTGTACTCTCTGAGGATCCGGGTTCAATCCCTAGCACTGCAAAAATGGGAGAAGAGTGTGGCAATCTACTGCCAAAGCAATCCCAAAACAATCAGCCATTGAAAACCCTATGAATGTCCCTATGAGTCAGACATGACTCAACTGTACCTAACAACAAAAACAATAATTGTTACACTTGCAGCATAATGAGCACTTTTAACTGGTAGAGTTTGGTCTCTAAATACCATCCTTGCTGCCCAGAGAGACAAAAGCACAAAGGAAGATTCCTTAGAGAATAGTTAATTCCAGGTTTGCAGAGGAAAAAAAAGAAAGAAAGAAAGTAGTAAAATGCATTAAAGATAAATAGTCACATATGAAAGACAGGGAAACCAGTTTAAATGAGATCCGCAAAATTTGAGGATAAAAAAGACTCAAGACTGTGATTGGTTAAAATCACATTATATACAGAAAAAAAAAGCCCAGAGTTTTATTCAAAAAAAATAGAATGCCCTAAAAAATGCCTATGTCCATTGGAAATAGCTTCTTCATAAACTACTTCTATGATGTAATTAAAGAAGAATTAAGCCAGGCATGGTGGCACACGTCTGTAATCCCAGCAACTTGGAGGCTAAGGCAGGAGGACAGTGCATTTGAGGCCAGAAGCAGCCAGTAAAACTTAGCAAGATTCTGTCTCAAAGGAAGAAAATTAAAATTGGGCTCAAGATACAGCCCAATGGTAAAGTACTTTCAAAATATGTATGAGGCACTGGGTTCCACTTCCAAGTACCACAAAAAAAGTGGAGGTGGACTAGGTATTTGTTATCCATTTCCTGCACAAATTATATTTCAAAGTATCCAGATACTCCAAACTGATGTCAGAAAGTGCCTCATTACACAATGCTTTCAATTAAGTATAGGAAAGATGATAAAATTCAAAAACATCTGCTTTACAATCCCTGTGAAGGATTGATTTAGGATATGATCATCAACAGATGCTAAAACTCTAGGAGGAAGGTCAATGGGAACTAAACATTTGTAGGGTGCCAAGCACTGATTACTTGTTGGTTGAAAGGGGACAAAAAAAAAAAAGCTTTACATTGGTGAGATCAGGCTGTCACCACTAAACACACTGGTAAACATACTATCATACTAAACATATTGGTAAATCTTAACAACAATAACAGTGGGCTTGATATTACATGCTTCTTTGGGTGATACTTCTGGAGGACATGGGACCATCTATTAAATATTCTTCCTAAAAAAATGACCCCAAATTTAATCAACTGTAAAAAGATATTTCTTACAGCTATAAAAAGGGGTTGGGATTTAGCTCAGTGGGTAGAGCGCTGCGCTGCAGTCTCTGAGGAACCGAGTTCAATTCTCAGCACTGCAAAAATGGGAGAAGGGCCTGGCAATCCACTCCCAAGGCAATCCTGAAGCACTCAGCCATTGAAAACCCTATGAGGGTCGCTATGAGTCGGATATCAACTCGACGGCACCTAACAACAATAAAAAGGCAATTAGGGAAACTGAATGTGTATTGGCTATTTGATGGGCTGATTATTGTCAATTTTGTGAGATGCCATTAAAATGAGTTCTTTTCTTTCTTCTTGGATCTGTGTACTGAAGTATTTAGGGGTGAAATGACATGGTGTCAAGGGTTTGCTTTAAATGCTTCAGAAAGAAAAGAGATGAAATATGGTAAAATATTAATCACTATTAAATTTTGGTTATAGGTATTTGCAGAGTTCATTATAATAGTCTATCTTCTGAATGTATGTTTGCAATTGTTCAAAAAAAGTAAAATGGGATAACTTACTAAAATATTAATATATTCTATTTTTTATTCTACATACTCTCTATATATACATGATTTTCTGTGTATAGATAGTTTTGCATTTACTCTTTCATCAATCACCATGACTGGTGCTGCTCCAAGCTGCCATGGAGCCTACATTAGAGCAGAGGAAGCAAGTATTAAACTTGTTGTGATATTAATTGTTTAACTATAGCCATGAGACCTCAGAGGAGAAATACAGGCTATGAAAGATAGCCATCTAATACAAGATGTGGTCTTGCCTAGGGAAGTGATGGTTGAGCCAAATGCAAGACAAGTATGTTGTTGCCCAAGTGCAATAGAATCTTAGCATCTCATAAGTAGATATGACTGAATTATTGGCAACAAGAGAGGACTTAAACATTAGGGGCTGGGGACAGCTTCCAGAAGCACCCTGGAGCCAGTCAGGTAAGGACAATATCAAAAGGCACAGAATCTCCAGGGACCCATAGAGAGGCCTGCCATGTGTTCATTTAGCAGGAAAACTGGCTCCTTACCAAGCCCAACAAGACAGAAGATGAGAGGTTGGGAGGGAAGCTGGTAAGGGACTTCCTGCCTAAAATCAGCTGCATTCCACTTGTAGATGGAGAGAGCTGAAGAGCCAGCTGGGAAAAGCTGGGGAAGAGGAGGCCAGGGGAAGTTAAACAGCCTTCACCCAAGCACACACAAAACTGGATAAAAGGTCAGACTTGAGTTTATTTACAAACAATAGTGCATTACTTGAATTCCCTAAAGTAATACTTCTGGAGAAGTATTAACTATTAACTAGAAGTCCCTCCAGCTTCCAAACTTCTCTCCAAGCAATACTAATGCATCTTATCTCTTGTGTCCTAAAGGAGATATTAGATTGTTTCTTGTCCTCCTTGGAATAGCCAAGGATGAACATATCTATTCCTTCACCCTTTACAGATGGAACAAATGTGGTTGTTGTTAGGTGCTATTGAGTCATTTCTGACTCATAGCAACCCTCATAGAGTTTTCAATGGCTGACTATTTCGGGATTGCCTGAGGAGGGGATTGCTACATACTTCTCCCATTTTTGTGGTCCTGGGAATAGAACTTGGGACCTCAGAGACTGCAGAGCAGTGCTCTACCAACTGAGCTAAATCTCAGCCTGGAACAAAAGTAGTGAGTCTAAAAGAGACTTTATTCATTTCTTAAGACTTTAAAAAATGAAATATTTTAAGGACATTGAGAAGTGCAGAAAGTAATATACAAATATATCTTACCTATCACCCATAACTTAAAATTTTTAACATGGGGTTAATACATTTGATATTTAAGAATCAGCCAGGTGTGGTGGCACACACCTGTAATCCCAGTGACTCAGGAGGCAGAGGCAAGAGAATTGCAAGTATGAGACCAGAGGCAGTCTGAGTAATTTAGTGAAACCCTGTCTCAAAAAAGTTAAAAAAAAAGGGGGGCTGGGGCTGCAGCTCAGTGGTCCAGCACTTGCAAAAGTGAGGCCCTGGGTTCAACCCCCCAGTACAACACACACACAAAAAAAAAATCAAACATTACACATAAAGTTTTAGTCTCTTTTATACCCTTCCTCTAACTCATTAACTTTCCTTTGAAGAAGAAACTACTATTCTGAATATTCTCATCTTCTCATCCATGCTTTTATACTTTTCATAAAAGTACATATATATGTAGCACATATGTATAATGTTGGGTGCCATCAAGTAGGATCCAACTCATAGCAATCCTATGTACAACAGAATGAAACACTACCTGACACTGTGCCATGCACATGATCTTTTTATGTTTGAACCCAATGTTGCAGCCACTGTTTTTTCTCATTTTGAATCATGCCACAGGAGCAGAAGGAGGTCACAGAGGCTTTATTCCATTCCCATCATTAAGGTCAACTCTACTTTGAGGAATTTACTCTTCTCCAGTGTTTCTTGAATGCCTTCCAGTCTGGGGCACTCATTTTCTGGCACTATCTTTGATAGTGCTTCTCTGCTATTCATAGGATTTTCAATGACTAATTGTTTGGGGAATAGGTTGCTAGGTCCTTTTCCCTAGTCTGTCTTAGGCTGGAAGCTCAGCTGAAACCTGTCTACCATGGGTGGCCCTGCTGGTATCTGAAATACTAGTGGCATAGCTTTCAGCATCACAACAGGACACAAGCCCCCACAGCACAACAAGCTCACAAATACAAGGGGAATGGATATATGCACAGCAATATACATATGTATGTGTGTGTGTTTTTGTGTTGTTGTTGTTAAGTGCTGTCAAGTCGGATCCAACTCATAGCAACCATCTTGGGGTCTTTGATGGCTGATTTTTATTTTCAGGATTATTTCGCTGCCAGGTCCTTCTCCCATTTTTGCAGCATTGGGAATCAAACCCAGGGCCTGAGAGTGTGCAGATAAAGCAGTCTACCAACTGAGCTAAACTCCCATGTGTATGTGCATGAAGTATGTCCAAAAATATGGTGGATATTTAAATTTTTAAAAATTATTACAGTAAAAGGCACATTGCCATTGATCTTCAAAATACTCTTCTTGGCTTTGAACACACTTATCCCATTGTTCTGGCCACTTTCTGAATCAATTCTCAAAGTCTTCTTTTGTGAATGTCTTTAATTATTCTGTCATGGCTGCCTCAGTCTCCTGAATTGATTCAAAACGTTTACCTTTCATGGTCATTTTGACTTTGGGAAAGAGCCAGAAGTCACTTGGTGCCAGATCCAGTGAATAAAGTGTATGAGGACACACATCACAATGTTTATTTGACAGAAATTGCCATATCAGAGGCATTGTTTATGGTCTATGATTTAGGGACACTTTAAAACATACATGCACTTAACAAGTTGAAACTTGTCACACACTATTACTAAGGGTTAATGCACCTGCCATACTGAAGATCCTTGCCTTTCTAATGGATGGTACCTAGCAGTACCATTCACCCTATTTTTTTATCACACATTGTACACACATACATAATATGGTTTTGTGCATCTTTAAACAATTTCCATAATAAACTGCCCAGGTCTTATCCTATAAAGTATCAGTCTGCAAATTGTTTTGGTCGCTTAATAGTTGTTCTTCAAGATTCATATACTTCAAATTTATTCATTTTAATTATTGGTTACATCCATTAAGAGACTAACCCTACAATTCCTTTCTCCTACTGGTGAACATTTTAAATTTGTAAATTTTTGCCAGGCATGGTGGTATACACCTGTAATCCCAGAACTCAAGAGGATAAAGTAGGAGGATCACAAGTTTGAGGCCTGCCTAGGCTACACAGCAAGTTCCAGGCCAGCCTGGGCCACACAGCAAGATCTTGTCTCAGGAAAAAATTATAAATTTTTAGGTATTTCAGATTATACTGCTGCCATGAACACCCTGCACATGGCTTTAGGTGAACATGTATAAGAATTTCTCTAAAATTTATACCAATAGGTAGAATTTCTACATTTCTACCTTTTCATCTAAATTGACTCTAGCATCCTGAGGTATAGAGCCTATTTTTAAACTTATTTGACCTTGGAAGTGATAGATTCATCAGGACTGTTAATGGAAAATAACACCTTATGGAATAAATAATATACATTTATTTGTGGGGCATTTATACATTGCTTTATTTATGATTTTATTAATCAGTTAATGGCTCTGTATTTAGGTTTCTGTATTCTAATTTACCTAACACAAATAACTTTCATTGTAAGTTTTCATTTTGTTGGTATAGTCTCTTGTCATCCTAGGATATCCAGTAAAACAAATCTTAGATCCTTTGGGTTTTTAGCAGTTTTTTTCCCACAAAACTGTGGGGTTGAAACCAGGGACTCAAATATACTTTGCAAGTTCTCTACCACTGAGCTGCAACCCCCTTTTATATGTTTTATTGTGAGATAGGGCCTTGGTAAATTGCATAAGTTTGCCTCTGGCTTCAAACTTGCAACCCTCCTGCCTCTGCCTCCTGAGTCCCTGGGATTACAGGTATGCACCTCTGCACCTGAATGTAAATATTAAATCCTCTTTAGAAATCCTAGAATCAGATCTTCCTCCCATATTTTATAACCCAATGACTGTTTTTCTATAAGACTGTATATATATGTTACTTTTCACATTTTATAATAAGAAACGCTCAATGCAAGTTTTATATCTTTAGAAGGTAACCAATTTACTACATGGTTTATGTAGTTTCACCTGTAAACCAAATAGCTTAGGATTTTAACTATTCTATGATTTCTTATAGGATAACTACTTAAATGGATCATTGGTCTAGAACCCAGTTCAGCTTATCTATAAAATCTAAACTTGCATTACTAAACACAATTTTAACTATTAATATATTCAAATACTTCATTTCAACTATACATATGTGCAAATCACCTAGAAAAACATGATAGAAAAGAATGAAATGTGAGGAAAAAGCAAACTCAAATATGAGTGCAAATTATGAATTGATGAAGTTCCTTAATGACTATTCATGACTGGATTTTTTTCCTTTTTGTCACTGTCTTATTTTCCATTCACAAAGGAAATAATGCAGTGACTATTTCATTCACATTTTCTTAGGAGAGATGTGAAAGATGGTATCTTGCTTTAGTCAGCTCATTAAAATGTCAATTTTATTGAATTGATTTAATTAAGTTAGTTAAAACAAATCAGGTTATCTTGACTGAGATCATCATTAGACTGCATTATCTGGCAAAAATATGAGCTAATGTTCAGTCAAACACAGCAGGAATAAGTAGAGTCTGTTTTCCATCTCTGTCATAGGTATCCTCTAAATGACCCAGCATCATTCCAGAATGGGCCAGAACCATGGATTCTCCCCTATTCTTAGTTGTATTACTTAAACTAGATAAGAAGGCAGTAAACCACAATTTGTGTATGAGTACCAGTAACTACCAAATTGATAAAGCAAGTTCTGAGAGCTGTAGGGAGACCAGATAGAGAATACGTGTTCACCATATAGGTCCTTCTAGTTCCTGTGTAGATGATATGTATATCTTCAACAGTTCAAAGACACAAACCTACAGCTCTATAAACAATCATTTAAAGCAGGGGCTCATATTTTTAATTTCAATGAATAAAAAGAGAACTTTATTTTTTCTGAGACGATCCTATAGTGTATCTTTTCAGAGTTTCTCTAAGGATGATACTTATATGTGATAGGTTTTGAGAGTCAAGATTGTAGGTCAGAGAAAATTTTATTACTAACTTGCACTTCAACTGATTCCCACTGAAGGTGGAAGCCACTGACTTGGGCAAATGCTGAAGTACTTAACCCACCCCCTCCATTTGTAGGGCAACCTCAGAGATTAAGTACAGACTCAGTCATAGCTGGTGGCTTTTAGCATTTACTAGGTACAAGGCACTGTGCTGTTTTCACTTATATTAATCCATCTCATCCTCCATAACCATGAAGGAGGTGCTATTATTATCCTTACTTTACAGATGAGGAAACTGAGACAGAGAGATATTAAGTATCAGGCCCATGTTATAAAGCTCCATAGCATGTGCTCCCAAGTATTAGACCCTTGGGAATATTTTATGTAGCTCAAGTTGGGCCAGCTAGCTCCAACTAGCTGGCTGTGTCTGCAGCCCTCAGGGAAACTAGATCTCTTCTGAAGCCATTCCAGGATTTGGACTCAACAGCCAGAAACAAAACTCAGAGAAAAATATAACAAAATCAGGAGTGAGACCTGCCATTCTTTCTAAGGCGGCCATCAGAAAGTCCAAGCCTGTGGAAATTCTTCAAATCAAAGTCAATTTGGAGCCAGATCTAGCTTCTGGTGGGGGTTTCCAGGTTATTATTTCATAAACCACATTAATAACTCTTCCAATGTTAATGGTTGTGCCATTAAAAGGTGGAGGGGATCTGCTGATGAAATAAGTTTGAAAACAGTAACATTCGCTCAGGATTCACAAATAACATGAATATATTAAAACCTCATAGAAGTCCTTCAGTAAAGAGATGAGTCTAAATTTACTCAGGCTAGCATTTCCCAAATTTGTACCCCTTAACATTTCCATAGAATATCATTTGAGACCTGTGGTCCAAAATGATGCTGACCAGAGACCTGTGGGGAGATACAGAAGCTCCCTGTTCTGCCATGTCTTGAAAACATTCCACAGAAGAGCTGGGCGTGGTGGTGCATGCCTGTAATCCCAGTGGCTTGGGAGACGGAGGCAGGAGGATCACAAGTTCAAGACCAGAGGCAGTCTGCGTAATTTAGCAAGACTCTGTCTCAAAAAGTAAAAACATGGGCTGAGGGCGCAGCTCAGTGGCCCAGCACTTGTAGAGCATGCAAGCACGAGGCCCTGGGTTCAACCCCCAGCACCACAAAAAAAAAAAAAAAAAGAAAGAAAGAAAGAAAGAAAGAAAGAAGAAAACATTCCACAGGGACTTCTATATCCCTGCGTCCCTGCTCCCTCCTCCTGGCCTCGGGAAGGCCCTGACCTTTGGCAGAGCTGGCATTCTGAGGTTGGTGCTCCATACTCAGGCCAAGGCTTAGCTTCTTAAGTCCCCTTGGACTTTTCTATCCAATGGCTTGGTGTGTGGCCCTGCGCAACTTGAAAACGAGCCATTCAGTTCTGATCCCAAAACTAGGGAGCAAGACATTTTGTTTGGAGTTTCAAAGATCTTTGGAAACTTTCCATATAAATGGTTCCTCAATAAGCAATGAATCACAAACATCCATTATGGACAGTAGCAACTGCGTAATAATAGATCAGACACATGCTGTCCTTATGGCCTTTTCTCCAAAGGGGGGCTAAATTGAATTAAGTTTGTTCCCACAGTATGCTATTCCGTGTTTCTAAGGGTATGAGAAATGTGGATATTACAAGGCAAGCCACAAATTAGTTGTTCGGCTAAATTGTACCGCTTATAGAGAACTAAATTCCTCTGTGGCCACACACAGCATCAAGTTCCCATTCTATCTAAGAACATCACACCAGGCAATGACCATCTTAGACTTATCTACTTCACCCAAGTAATCCCTCCAACCAAGGATCTCAGAACTCCCTGAGAGTACAAACTGATTAGGATATCCCTCTTGCTGGAGCAGAACGGTCATAGCCTAGTGTACTTGTTTGATGACATCACCTTGACCTTTTTCTAGTTTTGAGGGAAGGTAAGAATTAGGATGATTTTATAGTTATTATGGTGCTCATAAATATAGGTTACTGGCATTTTGTATTTAAGCTTTAGTTCTCAAAATAAATACATGAAAGGTTCTCATTAGATTGTAACAATGATTCAAAGGTGATATTATAACAAGTAAAATCTGTACAATAGAGAGATAACTATGTAAATTTGTCCAGGTTTCTTTTTTTCTTTGCCTTTTATTTCCACATATAAAAAGAGAAGATCAGAGAAGGAAAACATTAAGCATCTTTTAAGCCCTGAAATTCTATGCATAGATCATAGCCTAATGTAAAATTGTTGTTAGGTGCCATCAAGTTGGGTCTGACTTGGTGGAGTGCTACTTTGTACTCTCTGAGGCCCTGGGTTCGATCCCCAGTACCTCAAAAAATAGGAGAAGGACCTGGAAGCCCACTCCTGAAGCAATCTCAAAACAAGAAGCCATTAAAAACTCTATGAATAGCAGAGAAGCGCTGGCATAGTGCTCAGCATGGCACAATGTCAGGAAGTGTTTCTTTCTGTTGTACATAGGGTTGTTATGAGTCAGACCTGACTCAACTGCACCTAACAACAATAACAACAACAACAATAACTACAACAACATAAAATTGGAAATGATGGAAATGAGCCATTATGTACAGCTATGTAATTCATAATGCACTTTTAACATGGGTTTACCCTAATTTCTCAAAGAAATGATATGCTCCTTGAAGGCAGGGGCTATAAATGTCATTTCCTGTACTTCTTTTTCAAGTGTCTAGTACAAAATCTGGTTTGTTTTCTACTATTCCTCTAAGCCTAAAGCATTACTAGCTCATTGCTGGTGCTCAACACATATTTGTCAGCCAGCTGACATAGAGGCAGGCACAATGCCTTCACAATACCACTAAAACTTCTCACCAACTTCTTAATGCCTAAGCCAAATGGCCTCTTCTTGATCCCCATTCTTGATTTTGCTGTAACTTGGGACACCATGGAATTAAATTTCCTTTTTTTGCTTTGACTTCTGTACATGTCTCAAGGGACCTGACCACATATGACCTACAAAGGAGTGGACTTAACAGCCACATGTGACAGCACCTGAACCACCAGCCACAGTATGGACCCTCAGGTGGTTTCCTATTTCTGCATGCCTGACTTGGAATTCATTCTCCTCAATTCTTTGGGCCAGAGCAACCTGCCTTATGGCCTTTTCATTATAGCCGTGGAAAAGTCCAGGCTACTGGATAGAACATGGAGTAATAGAGAGGAACTAGCCCAGGAATTCACAACAGCATTGTCTAGTTAAACACAATAGCAGAATCTGCAAGGGGATCTTGACTGGAACAAGTCTGGAAATCAAGAACCCTGAATGACATGAGACATCTCCTCATGCATGGTCCTGCAGTGTGAAAGTACCCTTCTGGTTGAAACATCAGCTGCTCTCCAGAATGAATACAATTAAATCTAGGCTGTACATTCGAAGTCCTTCATTATCTTCTCCAAATGACCATTTTGACTGCCCTTTCTCCTTCCAGCTTCATCCTCTCCAGAAGTCTTCATATCTACCTTGTACTTTCTTTTCTAGCACTTGTGTTCATGCTATTTGCTCTGCTCCCAGTTGCACTAGCTGTTTCGTTATGGCATTTAATCCTGCTTTGTATTGTAACTATTTGACTGGATTCAATTTATTTTATTAAATCATAAATTCCTTGAGCACAATTCATGTTTTTAAGACACACACACGTGCACACACACACACACACACACACACACACCCTAAATAGTGTTTTTCCCAGAGTTGGTTCTCATCACTTACCCTTTAAATCCTGAGATGCACTGTAAGAGAGTGTTTAGGAGGAAGGGAGATATGGACCCAAATTCCAGGTAACTTTGGCAAGAAATAAACTTCTCCAAGCCTTTGTTTCCTGCAGAACTAGAAGAATGATGCTTACTCCATGTGGTGGTTGTGAGAGAAACTGGTGTCTAATAACTCTTACTAAGAGTTACTGTAAAATGAATCATCAGACCACTTTGTCTTTTTTCTCAATCACATAGAAGAATAAAATTTAAAGTACCCACTAAACTCAAGAAGCTGCCTTTCTATCCCCTATTCCCATTTCACCCACAAATCAAGAAATAATTACATATGTCCTCCTTTCAATACACTCAATTTTCATGTTATCTTCAAATCATAGTAATGAAGTAGGAAATATTCTGATAATACTGTGTGTATACCATTTAATGCCTTGGATTTATGGACACTAGGAGATGCTGGATGAGGCCAACATAGCAGGTCCTGGAGTCTGTCTTGATGCTATTGCTTCTTAGCCTTATTAATACTTTAAAGAAAGAAGTCTGGAATGGTCTGCGTGAGGTTTGGAAGTGGGTCAGCATGAGTAATGAAGGACATTAAGGAGGTTGGAAACTAAGTAAGAACTCTAGGAGAGGGGAGACTAATTAGGTTTGGTGAACAAATACATGTGAGGAAGAAGTAGGAAAAGAAATAAAAAGAACTCTAAAATTTTTTAATTGGATGAATAGAAATGTGATGGTATGTATCATTACCAAAAATGATAACAGCTCTCAGAAAGGAAGTATGGAGGAAGAACAGTTAAAGGGAAATGATGAGTTCAACTTTAAATACATCAGTTTGGAAGTGTCCATAAGAAATCCAAGGGCAAGCATCTGACAGGAATTGGAAATGTAGGGACAATCAATCACGGTTGGATAAAGAAATGGATGTGGCACATGCATGAAGAATTGAAGCCAGGAGAGTACAGAGGAAAAGGAATTCTTTAATTATCAATTGATTTTTCCCAGATATTTATGAGTAATTAAAAACTTTGAACATTCAAAAGCTATTTATGGTTAACACAGTAGAGAAAACGCATTGCCATTAGATGATATTTCTCATGTGCTTCTTTACACAGTGGCCTGGTGCATGATGCCTATACAGACAGGATGCCCATAAGCTAGTGGATTATTGATAAAAAGAGACAACATAGAGGTAGGCAACTGGTTAAAGACATTGAATAGGTATTGCATAAATTGATAATAAAAAGTTAAAAGTCAGTGTTTCTTCGGTCTGATTTTGGTATTTAAGCTTTGCTGAATGCACCATAATTTCCAAAGCCCCAGAAGACCCAACTATTCTGCCTCCCTAAACACCTGAAGCAGGTTCAAATCCCTTAGTTCTTTAAGTAACTGCTTCAAATTGGGGTGAGAAGAGCAGAATGCCCAAATACCAGACTACTCGTAAGAAAAGGGACTGGTTCTCTGAGAACATTTTCCTGGAGATGATGGAAAGAATATTATTTCTAATACCTAGCTTGTAAGTACTCAACACCATTTACTAAAGAAGTAACAGAGAAATATAGGGACCAGATCCTGCTCTACCCATCCTTCCATCCTTCTATTCTGTGTATCTTGGCTTCATCAACTAAATTTTATTGAATAATAAATTTAGAGAATAAGTTATGTAGGCACTAAGGATACAATAGTGACAGAGATATTACCTTCATGGAATTTATCTTCTGGAATGTAGACCAAAGAGAAGAACGACAAAGGGGGAATTAAACTCTCAAAGAATGAAACAGGGGAAGAGCAAGACATAATAGACTGAATACTATGTCTTAAGTGCCAGAGAAGGATAAATTTCAATAAAGAAATAGTGAAAATATTATGAAAGGAATGAGTTTGTCATAATTATTCCATAATGCTTTTTATGATTCCATTTATGCTTTTTTTTTTTGGCGGTACTGGGGGTTGAACCCAGGGCCTCGTGCTTGCATGCTCTACAAGTGCTGGGCCACTGAGCTGCACCCTCAGCCCATTTTTTTACTTTTTGAGACAGGGTCTTGCTAAATTATGCCGCAGACTGCCTCTGGTCTCGAACTTGTGATCCTCCTGCCTCCACCTCCTGAGCTGCTGGGATTATAGGTGTGCACCACCGCACCAAGCTTAAGCATTTATGCTTTGAACCTGCTAAGCAAGAAGATACAGTAGAGGACCAGAAAATGAGTCTACTCCAGGAGTGCTTTCATTCCAGTAAGAAAAAGCAAAGTTTGATAAATCAAATAAGATCTTTATCCTTTGTCACAAGTGGCATGTATAAACAAACAGAATGAAGCAATGAGGGTGTTCTGTTTGGATATGAAAAGTCCTCTGGGTTGAAGATTTGGTTCTCAATGCAATGTTCAGAGGTGGGCATTTTGAGAAGTGATTGGGTCACAGAGTTCTGACTTATCAATGCAGTAACCCTTGATGGGTTCAAACACTGATGACATTATTGGGAGGTAGCAGAGACTGTGAGGCAGGCTCTAGTTGGAGGAAATGGGTCAGTGAGGGACACACTTATGACAGCAATGTCTTCTCCTTGGCCCCTTCCTATCTCTCCTTCTGCTGTCTGTCTGACTTGAAGTGAGCAGCTTTGCTGAACCATATGCTCTCTGTTATGAGGTTCCGTCTCACCACTGCCCAGAAACAATGGGGCCGAGTGACCATGGACTGAGATCTCTGAGACCATGAGCCAAAATAAACCTTTACTCCTATCAGTATTTTTCTTGGGTATTTTGTCACAGTGATGAAAGGCTAACAGAAGAGAAGCTGGGGAAAAGGAACAGGCTTGTACTGTCTGGTGGGTGATATTTCTAAAGGAAGTGACTTTGAACTGAGAGACCTGAAGATGGTAAACCATTTCCACTATTGTTCCAGGCAGACTGTTCTAGGAGGAAAGAACAAGTGGAACATCACAGAAGTCAGAAAGGGTACTAAGGTTTGAATATGGTTTAGCCCCACCAAAACTCTTGTTGTTGTTGTTGTTGTTCTTGTTGCTGCTGCTGCTGCTGCTGCTGCTGTAGGTGCCATCCAGTTGGTATCTGACTCATAGCAACCCTACATACAACAGGCGAAACTCTATTGTTAATGCTTTGCTGCATAGGGTTTTCAATGGCATATTGATTTTTGGAAATGGGTTGCCAGGTCCTTCTCCCAAGCCTACAGCACTTGGTGTTCCCAGGGGGTATCCCATCCAAGTACTAACCAGGCCCGACCCTGCTTAGCTTCTGAGATCTGATGGGATTGGATGCCACAGTGGTATGACTGCAGGCAACCAAAATTATTGTTGAGGGTTAATTCCTCAATATAGCCATGTTGGGAGGTGAGAGGTGTCTGGGTCATGGGGTAGAGCCCTCATGAGTAGCTTAATGCCATCTCTAAGTAAAGAGTGCGTTCTCACTCTCACAAGACTGGCTGTGTTACCATGAGAGTGGTTGTTATATAGCAAGTTTACCCTTTATGTGCTGTCTCTCTGCATGTGCCTGCTTGCCCTCTTGTCTTTCTGCCTTGCACAAAACAGCACACAGTCCTCATCATATGCAGTCATTTTACCCTCTTTAGAACTGTGAACTAAGTAAACCCTTTTTCTTTATAAATTAATCAGTCTCAGGTGTTCTGTTATAGCAACAGAAAGTGCACCAAGACAAACAGTCACTAGAAGAACATAAGTAAGTCCAGTGTGGCTGGAGCCTAGTAAGCAGGGAGAAGCATGGTGTGACAGGAGGCTGGAAAAGCAATTTCCAGTGACTTAATAGAAAAGAGATATGTCATGGTACTGGTTAGTGACAAACGAGTACCAGATCTGAATTAGAATCAGTAAAATTTGTTGATAGATTAGCTATTGAAAAAGGTGAATCAGTGGTATCTCTAAGGTTCTCCACTTGAGTAATTATGTGGTAGAAAATGGTATTACTTATTTTGTTGTGAAAAGCCAACAGAGAAATACATGGACATGATAAAGAGTTTCAATTTGGACATATAAAATGTTTTAGATGCCTCAATGAATATTACTTGGAGAGCTAAATAATGGTTTTTTGTTAATAAGGCAGTCATTAGTATCCAAGCAGAGATTGTTCAATGGTAGTTTTTGGGTCAGATTCTTACAGCCACTTCCCTGCCAGCTCCATCAGAACATCCCTGTGAAGGACCCAATTGTTACAGCTTGGGCGCAATGCCTGGCTCTGGGATATTCACTATGCATATGGTCAAGATTGGACCTTATCTGTCACATTCTTGGGGTGGGGGCAGGGAAGTCATGCAGGTTCATTACCAGAAAGATGAAAGAGTGTACCATATTGTTGTTGTTGTTAGGTGCAGTCGAGTCGTGTCCAATTCATAGCGATCCTCACAGGATTTTCAATGGCTGATTGTTTCAGGATTGCCTTGGGAGTGGATTACCACATCCTTCTCCCATTTTTGTGGTGCTGGGAATCAAACCTGGGACCTCAGAGACTGCTCTACCAACTGAGCTAAATCCCAGCCCACAATGTACCACACAGACAATGAAAATAACCAACACAAGAAGGAAAGTTAGCCTGTTCCTGCCCCATGGCTATTTCCTTCTTAGCATTCCCTCTGCTAAAACATTAGAAAAATCTGTATTTTATTTTATTAGGGATAAAAGTTACAGTAAAAAAATGTTAGCAGTATGTGGGCATCTTTTGCCAAACAAGATTACTTTGATGATACAGCCAGTTGGCTACCCCAAAGCACCTCCTGCTCAGAGTCAGGAAGACTGAGTAATACATTGGCTACTTGATCTAAGCATTCATTCATTTCCTCATTACACAGTATTTCTTAGGTACTTAGTGTGCACCAGGAGATGTGGGGTATATAAGGCAAATCCTTTAATCCTGTGGACAGATTAGACATGAACACAAACACTAACACAACAGAGACCGGGTAAAGTGCCATTTTAAACAAAGTCCTCAGTAGGAAAATAGCCATGATCTAAAGGAGGAGGTGGGACTTGTGTAAAGAAAAACAAAAACAAAGACAAGAGAAAAGAGGTTTTGCCAAAGTAGTGAGACAGGAATTTCCAGGTAGGATCACAGAACAGCCAAAACATCAGTGGGGCTGGATTCTAAGTTTATATTGCAATGTAGTGGGACATCAGGGTTGAAAGGTAGGTTGGAACCAGATGAGGGAAGGCAGTCTTGAAGGTCTGGATTTGACAGGACCCATCTTAGGTATCTGAGCCCAAGAATTGTGGGATCCAAGCAGCACCTGAGGAAAACTGACTTGATGGCAAAGTGCAGAGAGGGTTGGAGGGGGTGATGGGACAAGTCAAGAAGTTACCACATCTTCCATATCTGAGCATGGAAGCTGAGCCAGTGAGAATGCAGATGGAAGAAAGGGTGTGAAGAAATGCTCTGCTGGACTGAAAGTGAGAGGCAGAGAGGAGCTCCAGAGGGAAAGGAAAAGAGAAAGTGATGAAAACTAACTGAGGATTTGAGCCTAGTGAGAAGGAGAAAGGCAGCTGGGCCACAGAAACAGCAAGGTCAGAGATTTGGGGAAGACAATGAGGTTAGTTGGTTTTAGATGTACCTCACTGAGTCAGGCATGGGGGGCATAGCCCAGGACAGGTTTTCAGCAGCGTGTTTGGGGGAAGCCACATGGATTAGGACCACACCTCTGGTGGTATCAGCTGGCAGGTGAGCTCTGAAGGTGTGGGACAGATGGGCTTCCTGGGCAGAAATGTAAAGAAAAGCTGAGGTCAGAGCCTTGGAGAACATTAGGAGTCTGAGTAGTGACAAGTCAGAGTAGGAGTCTGAGATGTCAGAGACTAAAGGAGAAAAAATATACAGTTGTGTCAAAAGCCCCAAACTAATAGGCAAATCTTTCATGTTTACAATCCTCATTTCACAGCAGTAATTACCTCATGGCATATTGAACAACTATCTTTTATCTTTCGACAACTCACTATGGCAGAGCCTCAGGCTGAGCAGAGATGGCTGAGTAGCACTTTTGTTTGGATGCACATTTTGAGTTAGAGCCTAGGCCCTGTCCCAGAGGGGCAAAGCAGGGCGGCCTTGATATTCTCCTCCAGCCAGGCTGGGTCTGTGATGCTTCTTATGGGCTTCCTTTCCGCATCTCCTCAGGAGTTATTCCTTTGTTCAGTGGAGTGGGAGGTGGAGGTAAAGGAGCCAAGAAAACTGCAAATTCAACAAGGAGGTTCAGTCATGGTACCATGGCCCAGGCCTGAAATTCCAGCCCTAGGGAGGCTGAGGCAGGAAGACAGCAAGTTTGATGCCAGCACAGGATACACATTAAGACCCTATTTACACACACACACACATAAAGAGAGAGAGAGAGAGAGAGAGAGAGAAAGTTCAGAATGAGTCAGATTGGAAGTATTGGAAGAATGGATTACATAAGGAAAAGGCTGATTTTGTGGTAGGGAAATTAGAAAGCCACATGTAGAATTCTCTCTCTCTCTCTCTCTCTCTCTCTCTCTCTCTCATCTCCCTTTCCCACTCTTCCTCTCTCCCCCTCTCTCTGCCTCTCCCTCTTCCTCTCTCCCTCTCCCTTTTTCTTCCTCCCTCTCTTCCTCTCTCTCTTCCTTTCCCTCTTCCCCTCCCCCCAATCTTTTACTAGGGAAAGTAAAAGAATTGGAAATCCAAAGGAAAACTAAGATATAAAAACAATGACATAAAATATTTAAGGTAGTAAACTTCATTCTCTCGTTATAGAATAAGGATATTAATTCTGCATCTGTCACATATAATGCAAATATTTCATTCATTATATTTTACTTTCTGGTTTTTTACTTAATTTTATAGTTTTTGTAGTATGCAGAAACATTAAAAATTTTAATGTATACAGTCCAATATGTTTATCTTTTATGGTTTCTGCAATGCATGATATATGCTTAGAAAAGTCTTCCCTACTTCATTGAATATTGGCCACCTATATTTTCTTATAGCTTTTTAATGATCACATATGTCAGTATATATGTGTATGTATGTGTATTTTACATGTAGCATTTTAATCCATGTCCATTTTAGTTCTAGATTTTCATGTGTGAATAACTGATTATCCTAGCACAACTTTTCTCAAGCCTTGTTCTAAGGACTTTTGTTCAGGGAGATGCAAATTGGGGCTCTTAAGATTGAGTACATTTAGATATACTTGCTTATAATACTTATTTTAGGAATAATAACCATTTGTGGTCATTTAAGGAATAAAGAATTCCAATAAACTTTAACTCAGGGCTTTATTTATTGGATCATGCAACACTCTATATTATTCAACTAGTAAATTTAAATATTTATTGCATGCCTGCTATTTTTTAATGTATAGAATTAAAGGAGTTTACAGGGAAAATATAGTCTTTACCCTCAAAAGATTACAATATAAAGGGAATTACAGCCTAAAAAGAACCATTTGAGAGGCAGAAAATGATACCTCCTATGGGAAGTGAATGAAATCATCAGGCTTATCAACTGAATGTATATGAAGGTGAGGAAAAGGAAAAAGCCAAGCAAGCGTCTCCATTACTGGCAGACAGGACATGATGAGCCTAGACTTGTTCAGCTTGGGCTGACAGCACAACACCTGAATGAAGTAATGAAAAAGCTAGAATGAAGGCCAGGTGAGAAGAGCAGAAGTACAGATTTGGGAGAATTAGCACAGAAGAGACAAAGACCTTAGAGTAGAGAAATAATGTAGGAGATGGCTTAGTCAGTTAAGGCTGCTGTAACAAAATGTCACAGCCTGGGTTGCCAGAACAACAAACATTTATTTCTCACAGTTCTGGAAGCTGGAAAATCCAAGATCAAAGAATTGTCAGATGTCGTTCTTGGTGAGAGCTCTGCCTCTTCCTGGCTTGCAGATGGCCATCATCTCTGTGTGCTCACATGACCTCTTTTTTGCGCTTGTAAGGGAAGAGAGAGTTCTCATGTATCTTCCCCTTCTTGTAAAATACTAATCCGACTTCATTTTTATGACCTTATTTAAACCTAATTACCTCCTAAAGGCCCCACCTCCAAGCACCAGACTTTAACATATGAACTTGAGGGGTGGGAGGACACAAACATTCAGTCCATAACCAGAGAGATGAACAGAGAGCCCACGGTTTGAGCCTTTGGATATGACTACATTTAGGGAGCCACAAGAAGAAGAATTAAGCAAAGAAAATAATGTTGGCATCAGAGAGGAAGGAGGGAGTCTTAAATAGATTTAGACGTCCTTGGGATAGGTTTGTTTTACAGGATCATTCTGAGCCATGTTATTAAAAATTAATAGGCAATTTCCTGGGTGAAAAGGTTGGAACAGAGGGTTAAGTGACTTTCTCAGGAGACTATCATGAATCAGCAGCTATACATCAGTCTACCATATATGAAATGCAACTGGAAATGCAGAGCTGAGAAAGGAAACTGAAATTCTACAAATCAAATACAAGGACTATTTCATTTTTTTAAATGCAAAGAGTTTAAAGGCTATGGCTATAATTTCAAAATCATCATGACTATATACAAAATTTTCCCATACGTCTGTCAGCTTGTCGTGCTATGGGGTCTTGCATGTTGCTATGATGCTGAAAGCTATGCCAACAGTATCTCAGATACCAGCAGGGCTACCCATGGTGAATAGGTTTCAGCTGAGCTTCCAGATTAAGACAGACTAGGAAGAAGGACCTGAAAGGCTGCTCCTGAAACAATTACCCCTTAAAAACTCTATGAATAGCAGAAAATATAATGCCAGAAAATGAGTCCCGCAGGCTAGAAGGCATTCAAGAAATGACTGGCGAAGAGTTGCCTCCTCAACATAGAGTTGACCTTAATGACAGGAATGGGGTAAAATCCCTGACACCTCCTTTTGCTAATGTGGTATGACTCAAAATGAGAAAAAACAGTGGCTGCAACATTGGGCTCAAACATAAAAAGACTGTGTCCATCATACAATGTCAGGTAGTGTTTCTTTCTGTTGTACATAGGGTCACTATGAGTCAGACCCAATTCTATGGCACCTAACAACAAAAACATATACAAAATTGGCCTTTCTTCTTTAGAAAAGCAAAGAAAACAACTAGTGGCCAAAAGAATGGGTAGGGGTGGATACTTCATGAACTGGGGATATCTGAGGCATGTTGGCAGCTCTCTAATTTTGAAGGGTGGTAAATGGGAAGGAGAGTGTCCTAATAATGATTAAAACTACAAAATCTCTTTTTTGCAGGGTTACAGAATCTTAGTATTCATGAAAAAATATTTGGCACAGAATAGGTAGAGGGGTCCTGGCTCTAATGTGGGAATTGAAAATTCAGTTGGATCCCAAATAAAAATCCCTTCTGCTTAAAACTTTTCTTCTCATGCTTTCATAAAAATATTTTATCTACTTCATCTCCTTTCTTTGATTACTCATTCTCTTCCCATCCCTTAAGTTCCACGTTCATGGATATGGCTCCCTTATTCTCAGTTTTACGTCTTTTGTCTATAGAATCAGTTGCTTAAAACTATTCCAGATGTTCCCATCTTATGACATCTCTTCTTGCCCATAACAAAACCAAACTCCTGGGACCTCCATTCCCAGCAATCACATCTGTGGAAGGGTTTCCAGAGGTTGTGGGAGCCCAAATCAGGTCCAGGGCTTAGGGATGCCACTGGTACTAGCAGAGGTTTGGTGGAGGTAATGGGCCAGTTCAGCTACCATGTTCAGGGGCCACCCTCAGTCTCTGTTTTCCAGACACTGGATCACTATTAGTGCCTCTAAGATGAGTCATCATATGCCATCTGTTTAATTTTTGAAATAGATCCTCAACACTGCAAATAGCAAAAATTATACTTAACATTTATTGATTGCTTGCCATGTTCTAATCACTGTGCTAGGCACTTTATGTGCATCAACTGACTTACTGTTAGGTGCTGTGAAGTTGGGGTCAGACTCACAGTGACCCTATATACAACAGAACAAAACACTCCCCAACACTGTGCCAGACCATTAATTCCTCTTTAAAGATGAGAAAACTAAGGCACAAAGAGATTAAATAATTTATCACCTGATAAGTAGAAGAACCAAGATTCAACTCAAGTTGCCTAACTCCTGATGTAGTTCATAAAAACCCTGGGTAGAGGGGTTGGGAGTGTAGCTCAGTGGTAGAGTACATGCCTAGCATGTGACAAGGCCCTGGGTTTGAATCCCAGTACCCCTGGCCAAACATTAAAAAAAAAAAAAAAAAAAACACCTGAGGTGGAAAGAAGAGGAACACACTAGTCAGAAGAGGCAAATAGCTCAGGCAGTGTCAAGAAGTATAGTTGAATGTATGTAAACCAAAAAGGAAAGATACAGTAAGTAGGTAAGAGGCAAGGAAACAAAAACAACTTCATCTGCCAGACAGTGATACTGGTACTGCTCACTCTCTAACATATAACCCTCTTGCTTCCAGCAAGTCCCCTCCTAGAATGTCCTTTCTAATTTCTCTCTGTGCAGGAAGACCCTGCCCCCGCTGGTTTCCATTACATTCACTTTCCCTGACCACTCACCACACTTACAGGGATTTCACCACTCATTGGAATATACAGCCTCACCCTACTTTAGATTGTTATTCAGCAGTTTCAGGTGTTCAAATCAGTGATGACTCCTGATGTCCTGGACCATGTTTTAGGAATTGTGCTTTATTAGTCCCATTTCCCATCCACCACCATCCTTGAGAAAGCTGACCGCATGTTGGGTGTTCATTGAGCACTCGTTGACTCAAATCCCATTATGATGGAGAAACTTCTAAGTGACCTTTGCATGAGTAAGTTCTTAATCTTTAACTTTCTATTTGTATGTGGCATGCTAAGGAGAGACATTGTTTGAAATTGTTTCCAGGATTTCTGTTTACTAAGTATGGTTTCAGTTATTTCATGCAGGAAAAAAAAAAAAGAAAAAAACCATTGGCTTCCGGAAAACAATTTTTATAATATTATTATTGGCAACTCATGCTGACATGGAACTACTTCTTTATTTTGGCTGAACTTTGAACACAGATTCATATTCTCCAAGTTTCTTTTGGAGTCAATTTTACTGTCGTGCAAATTTCCTAAGACTGCCAGCTAAATCTCTTGATATGAAGTAGAAATGGCCATGTGTAAGAAGAATGATCTAGCTAAAAGTCCAAAGTCTGTGTTCATTTTACTGCTTAAAATATTCTATAAGCAGTAAGGCTGGAATTCCTAAATGTTCACCATCTGTACCAGCTCAAGCAAATAAAACAATTTTCTGTTATAATAGGACAATAATATGGCCTAGCTTCTGCTTTGCTATTTGAGCTTGCAAAATAAGCAGTAGCAGATAAATACCATTTCTCACAGGCCAGGATTTTTCAGGCCAGAATCATTCCAGAATTCACAGCATATAGCCCCCAGAATTCTATCCACATCAATGATTGCACTGTCTTCCCAGGGCCTTTGAAACACCCATCAAGGAGATTTGTTTTCTTAATGATGATACAGTTTCATACTATAATCCTATAAAGTTATTCAACTGCCTTGTATTAATTTAAATTCTGCCTTCCAATTAGATTTCAAGCTGAAAGTAAAAAAAACCATTTTTATATTCCTTTGTGTCTCCTACAACACTGAATCTCAATACTTTAAAACCAGTTATCAATAAGTTTAACTGACTCATGATCAAGCCAACAAAAGTTTAAGTGACTTTTTCCATCAAAGATGGCAGTGGTTATTGTTTTTGTTTGGTTGGTTTTTTTGTTGTTTTATTTTGTTTTTGACATTCTGCATTCAAAGAATATTATCCTTTAAGTTTTACTTTTAAATCTATATTCTATATTCAGTCAGAGGGTTGCCTAGACTAAAATGGATACCTCCTAGAAACCTGTAAGGTGTTAACTTTCTACTGAATATGTTTGATTTTTCAAACATATTGAATGACTCTTGAGCTGTTGCCCCAGGTCTAGGCCCATATTGGACAAATGCAAAGTGAGTAGGACATTTCATAAAAGAGTATCACAACCAATAATATATAGGGCTTACAAATATGGCAGTATTTCTACCTGGTGTCTGATATCTAAGTCCCTTAAGCTTCATAGGGCTGGGGTTTAGCTTAGTTGGTAGTGCCTACTCTGCACTCTCTGAGGACCCAGGGTCAATCCCTAGCACCCCAAAAATGGGAAAAGGACATGGCAATCCATTCCTGAAGCAATCTTGAAACAATCAGCCATTGAAAATACTATGAGGGTCACTATGAGTCGGATGTGACTCAACAGCACCTAACAACAATAATGCTTAATATGCCCACGTGTCTGTCAGCTTGTGCTGTGGGGGCTTGCATGTTGCAGTGATGCTAAAAGCTATGCCAACAGTATCTCAGATACCAGCAGGGCATGGTATGGTGAACAGGTTTCAACTGAGATTCCAGACTAAGACAAGAAGAAGGACCCAGCAGCCCAGTCCAGAAACAATTAGCCATCAAAAACCCTATGAAAAATAGAGAAGCACTATCAAATACAGTGCCAGAAAATGAACCCCTCAGGCTGGAAGGCCTTCAAGAAACAACTAGGGAAGAGTTGCCTCCTCAAAGTAGAGTTGACTTTAATGATTGGAATGGAGTAAAGCCCCTGACACCTCCTTTTGCTAATGTGGCATAACTCACAATGAGAAGAAACACAGTGACTGCAACAAGGGGCTCAAACATATAAAGATCATGTGCATGGCACAGTGTTGGGTAGTGCTTTGTTCTGTTATACATAGGGTCCCTATGAGTCAGATCTGGCACAACAGCACCTAACAATGTAATTCATATAAAGAAGCTAGGACCCCTACTGATCCCTGCTGTCCAAACTTTTAATGTCACTCCATCTCTCCAGTATATAGATAGCCAGTCAGGTCCATCCCATGCTGTGTATGGCAGCCAGTTGGTTTGAGCATAGTCCCCACCTCCCTTTTCTTTTCCTTTTTCTGTTGTCTTCTCTTTTTTTCTGGACCCTCACCAGGCTTTCCTTAAGAACCACAGTCATGCAAGACATTAGCTGTCCCCTGCAATGGCCTGGGAGCACAGAAGCTCTGTCTCTTCCTTCCCATCAACTCCACAGATGCTTCCTGGATCCCCTACTCCTTTTTGTTCCTGCTCAGCCACGACAGGAAGCCCCGGGGCCCCATACCTTACCAGTGTCACCAGGGCATATGTGAAGTTCAGGCCAGTGTGAAAGATTAGAAGTAAGAGCCACAGAACAATAATGTTTATTTCTGGGATTGAGAGAAATAAGTTTCTCTGAATCCCTAGTTGGAAGTTGGAACAAATGGAAACAAATTAATAAAGATTACTTTGTTTCTCTCATGCTGTGAGGAAACTATTACAGTTTAGACATATTAAGTGGTATTGTGAGGGCTGGTCTAGAAAACTAAACCAATTCTTGATTAAAACAAAATTTAGTGTGCTGAGAGTGCATTTGCACTCCACTGACCTACAATCAAGCCCAAGGTTTTCTCTTCCACCTCTACTTTCTCTCCTTTATTGAGCCCATTGATTCTTATGTCTTCGATACATACCTCTATACAGGTGAGTTTAAACCTACACCTCAAATGCAACTTCTCTCTGTGCACCAGACAGTTTCAGCAGCTGGGGGAACATCTCAGTCTATGCTGTCCAGAAGTTTTCCCATTTTACAAGGTAAACAAAGAATTTATCATCTTCCCCTCTTATATGCCCAGGGTGAGGACACAGAGGCCTGTGAGAGTTTTTAAAAAGCATTTCCCTGAAATGAAGAAAGGAGAAATATTGTGTGTTGGTCAGCATTCTATCACTATCAGGAAATACCTGAGACAATCAATTTATGAAGAGAAAAGTGTTACTTTGACTCACAGGTTTGGAGGTTCTCGTCCATGATTGGTTGCTTTAAGCCTATGGCAAGGCAGCAAGGCACTGAGCAGAGAAACATCACTCACCTCCCAAGCTAAGAAGTAAGAGAACAAGAAGAGGGCCAGGGTCCCACCATTCTCTTCAATGACCTGAAGACCTCTTACTAGGCCCCGCTCCTTAAGAGTTCTACTACCTCACAAGAGGTGGTGACTGAGCCTTTAATCCACAGGCCTTTGAGGGACATTCATCATCTACACTATAGCACATGGAAAGTGCCCACCCCTTCCTTCAGGGGATCAGCGGCATGGCTCCCCAGGTGACGGTACTCAGCTCAGCTACCAGAGCATGGGCTGAATTTCAACCTGGGACTGTCATCCTGAATGGAGCCTCTTCCTCCCATTTTCCCTCTTTCTGTTACTAGTGTCTTTGTCACCAAGGCTTGATATCTCCCAGTCAACTTCCATGTGCGTTCTTCGAGCACATGTTTCCTGGCTCTCTGAGTTAGAATTAGGTGTCCTTCTCCTCCTGAACTCCTGTCCCGCTTATATTCAGTGTACCACCATGTAATCCCCTGTTATTTGGCTGCATCTTGCCCTAGAGAAAGCTGGAGGAAATGAAGAAAGTTAGGTGCCTTGTTTACATGCTGTTTACAGCAACCACCTTATTTCATTTCATATTTTTGTTGAGACAGTTGTGCAATGAAAATTGTATTTCCTTATTTTCCTCTAGCCATTTTATTTCTTATTTTAAATACACATCCCACCATGCTGGAGTGTGTTTTTATTTTGGTCATTCTCAGCCTTTGTGTAGAGTAAAGACCCCTGGGAGGATCCTCTGGGCCCCATCCCAGGACACTCCAATGATTTGGAGTTGTAGGAGCTGTGTTGACTCTGGGTTTATGCCTGGGGGCTCTGGAATCTTATTAAAGCCGAGAGTGGTACTCTCCTTCCTCTGAGGTCCCACCTCTTCCCCTGAGCACTTCCAGGGTGGAGGAGCTCCCCACACCATGCCCAATCCTACCCCCACCCCAAGGCTAGGGGAATGCCCCATCTCCTCATTTTCCCTCTCCTTTCTCCTTTCAGGACACCCAGCACAACTTCCTCATGTATTTGGGCTTTTACAAATCAAGTCAGAAAGGGAAGTGTTTTGCCAGCAACTTCTGTTTTCTATCCCCTCTGAGGCAAGACCAGAGCCTGGCTCTCTGCTTAAATGAGCGAAGATAAAGAATATGATACAGCAAGAAAAACATAAATTTTTAGTTCAGAAATTTTGCCAGGCATTTATATCTCATCTTTGTCCTCTTTGACACCCCTGTGATGAATAAATGCCCCCACACTATCCCACCAAAGGTGCCCACATTCTTATCCTGGAAACCTGTGAATGAATACGTGCCCCACAGGATAAAGGGGACTTTGAAGATGTGATTAGGTTAAGGATCTTGTTTTGAGGAGATTATCCTGGATTATTTGGGTGGGCCAGAATGATCACAAAAGTTCTTATGAGAGGGGGGCGAGTGGGTCAGAGTCAGAGAGAGCAGCCATAAAGATGAAACCAGAGGCCACAGAGGAGAGAGGCTCCACTCCTTTGAACACAAAGGGGCCACAAGCTATGGAATGTAGGCAACTTCTCGAATCTGGAAAAAGCAAGGAAATGGATTCTCCCCGCAAGCCCTCAAAAGGAACACAAGGCCTATCAACACCTTGAGGTTAGCCCAGTGAGACTGATTTTGGGCTTCAGACCTACAGAACTGTTAAAATTTGTGTGTTTTTAGGCCATGAAGTTTGTGGTAATCTGTTCCATAAATAATAGGAAAGTAATACAGCATTTGAGATCAAGGTCAGTAGGAGGTACCCTACCAGAAGACTCAAAACTTACACAATTGAATTCTCTACCTCCTATAAGTGGAAATTGAAAAGCAGTTAGCATACAGGACCAAAAATAAATGAAATGTGGTTTAACTTTAAAGGGAGGATAGTATTTGGGTTTAAAAGTGAATTTTCTAGAGTTTTGCCCTTACTCTTCCAACACCTATATAGTATTTAGAACTTTTTTTGCACACTTTATACACCCTCTGTTCTAGGTGATCCAACCTGGAAAGAGGAAGACTCTTTTCAGCACTTAGCTTTTGAGCACTTGGAGAGACCCTCATTCCATTCTAAGATTCAGGCCTTGACAGAAGAGTTTTAAATTTTTTCCAAAAATAAATTCTTGGCCAAATTATGGACATGGAGTTTCTACCACGAATGGTGGATCAGAAGAAATGTGTGCTTCTGTAAGAGCAACTTCCACCCAAAAGAAACACATCACAAGCAGGAAGGCCAGAGAGATTCGTAGACCCAGAGGTCAGCGTTCACCTGCAGTGGGACTCTGAGCAATGTCCGTGCTTTGCTCTCCCTGCCTCAGGGCCCAACCATGAAGGGATGTGAGGGTAAGCCAGATATGTTTGGGAGATTCTGGGGCAGAAAGGACAGAGAAAACAAAGTCAGTGTACATGCACAGGCCTGAGGAAGCAGGCAAAGCTGCAGAGACAAGCAACATACACTAGTTTTAGTGTCAGGGACCAGACAAAGCGATGCCACTCAGCTAGAACAGAGGACAATATATGGTCCCTGTACCCTGCCCCAACGCCAGGCATTACACCAGCACCCTCACCCTCATCCTCAAATGAGGGGGTGAACCCTGATTTTTGCCATAGCACCTAATCCAAAAAATGTTGTTTGATCAAGTGCCCCTGATCTGGTAATATTAAATTTCCTACCCTCAGTGGGACAACTGAATGCTTAAGAGTAAAGTCATTTCAGTTACGGGCAGACATAAACAATTATATCTCCTCATATCAAAAGTTTGTAGCCTGATAAAAATTTATATTAATAGAGCTGAAACAGAAACTTCTATTGGAATGAAATCCAACCTTTGTTATATAAGATTTATATCTATTTACTATCATTCAAAGACAATAATTCCTTTCTAAAGGTTTCATATTTATAGCATTTTTTTCTTTCCTTAAAGAAAAAATCTTTTACAGTAGTTCTACTGTAGTTTTTTTAGGCCAAGGTAAAATTAAATTTTACAGACCAATTCTGCTTTTAACATATGCATTTTATAGTAGGAATCTTTTCACCTTTATCAAACAAAAGCATCTTACTTAAAGCCCTATCTTCCATTACAAATCTGAGAAAAATCTTGAGACAAAAGAGAGATGATCTTAATTCACTCAAGGAAAGAAACCTACAATAGCCAAGCACAGTGGTACATGCTTGTAATCCCAGCAATTTGGGAGGATGAGGGCAGGAGGAACACAAGTTTGAGGTCAGAGGCAGCCTACACAATTTAGAGAGACCCTGTCTCAAAATAATTTCTTTTTTTGCAGTACAAGGGTGCTGAACCTAGGTGTCCCACATAATTTACAAGCATTCTACCACTGAGTGGACCCTAGCCCCTTTTTCATTTTTTATCTTGTGACAGAATCTTGCTAAGTTATGCAGGCTGCCTCTGGCCTCCAATCTGCAATCCTCCTGCCTCAGCTTCCTGAGTACTGGAATTATAGGCATGAACCATGCCTGGCTAAAAAAAATTTTTTTAAAGAGGCTGAGGGTGCAACACAGTGTTAAAGCACTTGCCTAGCACACATGAGGCCTGGTTTCAACCCCTCATACAAAAAAAAAAAAATGCCCACAATAATTTATTTTCTTTCCATATCAACATAATGTAGTAGGAAGTCATAAACCCAGGCACCAGAAGACCCAGTAGCCAGGCTTCCTGTGTCTGGTCTCCAGGTGACAGTTCCACAACCTTTCTGGCATCCTGTTTCTTCTTCACTCATTTAGAAAACAAGGGAATAGAAAGAGGATCTCCAAGGCATACTTCTCACTCTTAAAGGTATGTTGTTGTTAGGTGCCATCCAGTAGGTATCTGACTCATAGCGACCCTACATACAACAGGTGAAACTCTATTGTTAATGCTTTGCTGCATAGGGTTTTCAATGGCATATTGATTTTTGGAAATGGGTTGCCAGGTCCTTCTCCCAAGCCTACAGCACTTGGTGTTCCCAGGGGGTATCCCATCCAAGTACTAACCAGGCCTGACCCTGCTTAGCTTCTGAGAGCTGATGGGATTGGATGCCACAGTGGTATGGCTGCAGGCCCCTTAAAGGTATAGATCTTATTAAAAGGTAAATTCTATTATTAGTAGATCTAAGAGTAAGGCCTGATATCTGCTCTATAACCAGCTCCCAGGTGTGACCCATGAGAAATAAGACTCCATACCTAAAATTTTTTATTCCCTTAGCTCACAAGTGTTCAGAGTACAGTTGGCCCTCAGTATCTGCAGGTTCTATATCCATGGATTCAACTAACTGTGGTTTAAATGTGTTAAAAAAAACCACATCTATACTAAATATGTATAGACTTTTTCTTGTCATTACTCCCTGAATGATACAATATAATAATTAGTTACATAATATTTAATTTGCATTGTTGTTGTTGTTGTTAGGTATCCGACTCATAGCGACCCTCTGTACAACAGGGAAAACACTATTATCAGTGCTTCTCTGCCGTTCATAGGGTTTTCAATGGCAGATTGATTTTTGGGAGGGGGTTGCCAGGTCCTTCTCCCAAGCCTACAGCTTCTGGTGTTCCCAGGCGGTCTCCCATCCAGGTACTAACCAGGCCTGACCCTGCTTAGCTTCCGAGACCTGACGGGATGGGATGCCACAGGGCTACAGCTGCAGGCTTAATTTGCATTATGCACTATAAATAATCCAGAGATGATTTAAAGTATATGGTAGGATGTCCAGAGGTTATATGCAAGCACTAAGTCATTTTATTTAAGAGACTTTAGTATTTCTGGATTTTGGTATCAGTAGGGGTCCTGGAAAAAATCCCCTACAGATACTCAGGGAAGATGGTATTGCCATTGTTCATGTTTTAAAAATACTATTGGTACAATTTTTAAAAAAAGACTCGTTGTTATAGTTTGGGATTTAACTGTCCCCCCAAAACTCATGTGTTGGCCCCCAGCTAATGGCACTGTTGGGAAGTGGTAGGAGCTATAAGAGGTCCAACCTAGGGGAGGAAATAGGTCAGTGGAGGCATTCCCTTGAGAGAAAAGTGGGGTGGGACTCTTGTCCCTTAATCCCTCTCTCTTTCTTTTTGCTTCCCGGCCAGATAAGGTGAGGAGTTTGCTTCTGCCATGATATACTGCCTCACCACAGGCCTAACAGCAACCAGGCCAAGCAGCCATGGACTGAAACCCCTGAAATCCTGAATCAAAACAAATCTTTTCTAGCCAGGAGTGTTGGCACACCTGTAACCTCAGCACTTGGGAGGCTGCAAGAGGATCAAGAGATCAAGGCCAGCCTGGGCTACATAGTGAGACCTTGTCTCAAAAGCTAAATAAATAAATAAATCATCTATTCTCCTTTGATTCTCTCTCAGGCATTTTTATCACAGCAATGGAAAACTAACATACCCACATAGTTCAAATTTTACATTAGTTAGGGACTGGGATCACTATTAATGATTGGGGATCACTATAAATATATGAACACAACATGTTTTTTTCTCTAGCCCAGTGTTTCTAACCCTAGCTGCACATTAATATCACTGAGAATGCTTTTAAAAACTAGCCGTGCCTGCCCACCTATCCTGCACTTACACACACTCCAGAATAAAATTTAATTGGTCTATAGGGCCTGGGCACTGGGTATTTCTTAGAAACTCCACTTGTGATTCTAACATGTAACCAAGACAGGGAAGTAATGCAGACCAGCCCCTCCAACTATGAAGACACTCCAGGTATGGCACATTGTTGTTCCTATTACCCACAGCTGTTATCCATTAACTCAGTGCATTCTCATAGAAAGCTTAGCTGAATTGTACCACTCACATAAACATCTTTCTTAATACCTTACTCAGTAAGAGTTCTCAGCAAGGGAGACTATACAGAGAAAATTCTACCATGTTTTGATTCATTTTAGAAAAGCAGAGAAAATTATAAAATTTTAGAGCCCACAGAGGCTAATGGGGGGTGGGGCTGGGATTTAGCTCAGTTGGTAGAGCACTGCTCTGCAGTCTCTGAGGTCCCAAGTTCAATTCCCAGCACTACAAAAAAATAGGAGAAGGACATGGCAATCCACTCCCAAGGCAATCCCAAAACAATCAGCCATTGAAAGCCCTGTGAGGGTCCCTATGAGTTGGACACAACTCAATGGCATTTAACAATAACAACATGGCTAATGGTAGGAGAAGGATGTAGCAATCCACTCCAAAGCAATCCTGAAACAATCAGCCACTGAAAACTTTATGAGGGTCTCTATAGTAGGGTATGACTCAATGACGCCTAACAACAACAACAGCACAACTTGGCTAACCGGAACACACTTGTTTAAAGGGAGAGTTTATCTATTATCTCTTTCACAGGGCTCAACTTTAAGCAGCAAAGTCTTATAAAGCTGGCAGAAGCCAGCAAAGGCAGTAAAAGTTCCTGGAGGTTCAGATGTCAAAAGAGCAATCCTCTCCAGAAAACAAGACTTTCCAGCGTGTCACAGTAGTTAAGAAGCCAGAGGTTAGAATCCTGAGTACAACATTTTCTAGCTATGTGCCCGCCTTGGACAATTTTCTTAATGCTTGAATTTCCTCATTGGTAACAATGGTGGTGATTAGGGTATGAAAGTTAAAATGAGTTAATGTATATAATGTGCTACTTATATAATGCTTGGTATTATTTTCATTATTATTACCATCATCTCTGTCCCATGAGATGAGAAGTGAAATATTACTACTGCTCCTTTTAAGATTACATCTTAGCATTGCTTCAGCAAGACTATAGGATGTGGATACCTACTTAGACTATAATGAAAAGTACAGTGTGACTGCTTGCAGGGCTGGGGTGATCATAAACCAAGAAAAGTAAGTTGAGCCTTGTTTGTGGTACATCTTATTGGACAGGCTACAAAAGTCTAGATTGAGCCTATTGACAATGTAGGGCCATTTGAATTTTTTAAGACACCGAATGACATGATCATTTTCTGTTTTAAAACAGAACAGTGCATAGTTCAAACAGTGTTTGCAAATATCTCACCTCTTCTTGAGGTAACAGAATTTATCTACCCTGCTTCTACAAGCAATACCACTACAGGATTTGCATTTGAAATTTGTGGTTTTCCTGAAGCCAAAAAGGATTCTCAAACCACTGACATTTCCGTTTCTGCCCTAAGAGGATGACAGTTGAAGAAAATCTTGAAGTCTTGATATATCAGTATATTCTGACAACTCCTAGCTAGCTCGGGGGAAATTTTATTTCTCACTTAGATCTTATAACAGAGATTTGTATCATCTGAGTCACTTTGGAGATTTATATTCCAGTCTCCTAGTAAGACCGAAATAAAAGCAAGAGAGCAACATGACTGGGGATAGTATCATAAATCATCCTACTACCGCCGAGGCCTTCCAGGTACCAGGGAAATTTCTTGTAATTGAGAGAAATTATTGGCCTGCTCCCAAGTAGCTTATGGGTTTAGGGCCAAGATGTTTACCACCAAAAGTTGGGGCTTAGCCAACTGTGATGCAGAAGGTAAAAATTTATACAGGTGTGAACTTTGCCCAAATAATCTCCCATGTGTTAAATCCAGAATATGTAAAATTAGGTAGGCTAACTCTGGGCTTCTATTTAATAAAAAGACAAAACACTCTTAAGAAAGATAAATATGTTCCTTCCAACTAATAAGTAGGAATTATTTGGAAAGTAGGATTGAAGTGATGTAACTTCTAAACCTAATTCTTCCTCAATTTGAGGAGATTCATTTAATATTCTAATCTCAGGTCTTCCCAGAATAAATAGAAATAACAAATTGTCAATCATCAAGATGGCAATAGTTCAGCCAATGCGGAGTGCTTACTATGTGCCATTCCCTGTGTTTTACTCATTAAATCCTTACCATAACCTCATAACCCCATTGATTAGGTAATATTATTAACCTTGTTTTGCAGACAAGGATTTTGTGATATTAAGTTGTTGTTGTTAGGTGCCATTGAGTTGGTATCCGACTCATAGCGACCCTCATAGGGTTTTCAATGGCTGACTGTTTCGGGATTGCCTTGGGTGTGGATTGCCAGGCCCTTCTCCCATTTTTGTGGTGCTGGGAATTGAACTCAGAACCTGAGACGGCAGCGCAGCGCTCTACCAACTGAGCTAAATCCCAGCCCACGATATTAAGTAGCTAGTCCAAAACTACAGAAATCCAATAGAGAGGATTCAAATAGAATCTAGAGTCTGTGCATCTGCAATAAAATGCAGTCACTGCTCTGAACAAGTTTAGATCCTAGTGGGGAGAAAAACTTGTTTGCACCTATGAGCTTTGGCTGTTCAGCCTACTCCCAAACCATGGTTCCCAGCTCCCAGGCCACTTTGTGAATGCCCATGCTTCTGACACCTGAGCTACCATCATAATGAGCCAACCTCCTCCCTAGACCCTAGAACCACTGCAGCTCTGTTTGTGCCCATGCTCCAGGCCCCTACTCCCTGGATACCCCACAAACAAGCCTCATGTACCATTGCCAACATGGCAGTGGGGGCATCTAGGTGCCAAGCACCAGTGCAGCTCCCATTGTGGAACTGACAAAAATTCAGTAACCCTTCATAATAAAAATCCATGCTCAAGTAGAAATAGAAAGACTGTACCTTAATACAGGTAAGGCCATGTATGACAACCTCACAGATAACATTATACTCAGTGGTGAAAAGTTTAAAGCTATTCCTCTAAGATCAGGAGCAAGACAGGAATGCTATTTCTCACCATTTTTTTTTCTCTAGTCTTCATCATTTCTATTCAACATTGTACTGGAGCTCCAAGCCAGAGGAATTATGCAAGAGGAAGAAATAAAAGGCATCCAAATTATAAAAGAAAAAGTAAAGTTGTCTGTTTGCAGATGATATCATCTCACACATAGAAAACTCTAGTGATCCCGCCAAAAAAACTATTAGAAATCATAAATTCAGCAAAGTTTCAGGATTCAAAATTGATGTACAAAAATCAATACTATTTCTATATAGTAACAACAAACTATCCAAAAAAATTTTTAATCGTATTTACAATAGAATCAAAAAGAATAAAGTACTTGAAAAGAAATTTAGCCAAGGAAGTGAAAGATCTGTACACTGAAAATTATAAAACATTAATGAAAGAACTTAACCCTTAACTGGTATAATGGTTTTATACCTGCACGTAGGTAAGTGCTATAGAGCCCCAGGTCCAGCACCTGCCTGGGGGTCTGTTTTGACCCTGCAATACCAGTGAAGGGTTAAAGAAGACAAAAATAAATGGAGAGACATTCTATGTTCATACTCTGGCAGGATTAATATTGTTAAAATTTTCATAAAAACCAAAACAATCTTCAGATTCAATGCAATCCCAATGAATAAAATTCCAGTGACTTATTTTTTTTTTACAGAAATAGGAAAACCATCCTAAAATTCATATGGAACCACAAAAGACTCCAACTAGCCTAAGCAATCTTAAGCAAAAAGAATAAAGATATAAGCATCACTCTGCCTAACTTCAAAATATATTACAAAGCCATAGTAATTAAAACAGTATACCAGCCAGGCATGGTGGCTCACCCCTATAATTCTGTGACTCAGGGAAGAGGCAGGAGGATCACAGATTCAGGGCCAGAGGCAGCCTGCATAACTTACTGAGGCTCTGACTCAAATTAAAAAGTAAAAAATGGACTTTGGGTACAACTCAGTGATAGAATGCTTGTAAAGCATGTGTGAGACCCTGGGCTTAATCCCTCAGTAACACACAAACACACACACACACACACACACACACACACACACACACACACACAGTATAATACCAGCATAAAGGCAGATACATACACCAATAGAACAGAATAGAGAGCCCAGAAATAAATCCATCCATTTATGGTCAATCCATCTTTGACAAAGATGCCAAGAACATACAATGGGAAAGATAAGGACAGTCTCCTCAGTTAATGGTGCACAGAAAACTAGGTATACATATGCAGAAGAATAAAATTGGACCTTTGTCTCAGCCCATATTTAAAATTCAGCTGAAAATGGATCAAAACTTAAACAGAAGACCTGAAACTACTAAAATAAAGTGCTAGAATAAAACATGAAAAAACTTCTTGCCATTGCTCTTGGCAATTTTTAGAAATATAACCCCAAAAGCACATGTAACAAAAGTAAAAACAAGATAGGTATCATGGCAAAATCCCTGTAATCCCACCTTTTGGGAAGCTAAAGCGGGAGGGCTGTGAGTTCAAGGAGGCCAGCCTGTGCTACATAGTGAGTTCCAGGCCAGCCTCAGAAACACAGTGAGATCCTGTCTCAAAAAAACTAAAAGAGAAAGAAAGAGAGAAAGAAAGGAAGAAAGAGAGAGAGAGAGAGACAGACAGACAGACAGACAGACAGAAAGAAAGGTAAAAGCAGGCAAATTATTTGTACAAAACCAAAAACTTTCTGCACTGCCAACAAAACAGAATGAAGAGACAACCAGAATAGAAGAAATTATTTGCAAGCCATACATCTGAAAAGGGCTAGATATCCAAAATATATAGGAAATTCAAATAACTCAATTAGCAAGAAAACAACCTACTTAAAAAATGGGCAAAGGACTTTGAACAGACACTTTTCCAGAGAAGGCATACAAAAGGCCAAAAAGTATGTGCAAAGGCACTCAACATCACTAATCATTATGGAAATACAAATGAAAACCACAGTGAGGTACTACCTCACACAAATAACAATGGCTTTTATCAAAACAACAAAAGACGGGAGGGGGGAAGCATAGGGGAGGGTAAGGGGTAACCTATACGAATAATGTTTATCAAAATGCATATATGGAAATGTCACAATGAAAAGCATGTCAAAATGAATCACATTAAGATGTACATTAAAAATTTCTAATAAAAAAAAAGACAACAATCACAGACATGGAAAAAAGGAAAACCCCATATACTATCAGAGTGAATATAAATTATGGAAAACAATATGGAGGCCCCTCAAAATATTAAAAATAGACGTATCATATGACCCAATAGTTCCACTTCCAGATATATAAATAAAAGGAAACAAAGTCAATATGTTGAAAAGATACCTACTTTTCATTGCAGCATTATTTACCATAACAAAGATTAGATTCAACATGAGTCTAACATCCATGAGGCTATCAATGAGTAAACTTATAAAGAATGGATAAATAAATTTTGGAGATCAGTTGTGTAGCATGGTAACAATAGTTAATAATAAGGTATTAAAGCCAGATGTCAAAGCATGCCAGTAATCCCAAATACCTGGGAGGCTGAGACAGGAGGACTGCAAATTCAAAGCCAGCCTGGTCTCCTCATGTAGTGAGACCTTGTCTCAAAAAGCAACAATAATAATGGTAATACATTTTATACTTGAAAGTTGCTAAGAGAAAAAATCTTGACCTCACAATACACAAAAAAATGTTAAGTATGTGAGGTGATGGATATGTTAATTGGATCAATTTAATAATTTTACAGTGTACATATATATACATATATGTATATATGTCTATATATACATATATATATATATCAGAACATCACATTATACATCTGTATTGATCTGTTTTCTGTTGCTAATAACATAGTACCACAGACTGGGTAAGGTGCATGCTCCTGCGCTCTCTTTCTCTCTCTCTCTCTCTCTCTCTCTCTCTCTCTCTCTATATATATATATATATATATATATATATATATATATGCACACATATACACACATATATATTATGTATATAAAATAAGTTTATTTTGGTTCATGGTTCTAGAGGTCCACGGTTGAGGGGCTGCATCTGGTGATGGACTTCTTGTTGGCAGGGCCCTGAGAGTGCAGAATCCCACGTGTATGTGTCTCTGCTGGTTTCTCTTCTCATAAAGCCATCATAGAAGCTCCTGATGACCTTATCTAATATCAGTCACCTCCCAAGGAAGTATGATAAAAACATTTAAGGTCTCTCTTAGCAATTTTCAAGTACATAATACATTAACACCTCTAAACACCATAGCTGGATTAAGCTTCTACCTTCTGAATATCTGACATTGAGGAGTAAATTCCAATATGCATTTTGAAAATAACAAAGTATAGTCAAACTATAGCAATACCATAAATATATACAATTTCTGTCAATTATATCTTAGTAAAGCTGGAACATAAGATACAATGGAACAGGTATTTTCTATATCATTATCTAGGAATGCTACCACTTAAATGTGAATTTGAATTTTAGCTACTCATCAACCACCAGTTGAATTTATATTTTGTAATATCTTTTCTTACTGCATTGATTGCAGTTATTAATATACTAAGTCAACTAATGCATTTAAAAATAAAGCATCATGTAATAACAAATTATATATATATATATATATATATATATATATATATATATATATATATATATATATATATATTTTGACCCTTAAACTTTTTGTACCAATTACTTTCTTCTGACCTTTGCATACACTTGTGGTAAAACCACATGGTGCAGATTCAGAGAAAACAATAGATTAGACCAGCCCACAACATCATTTTTTTTCTTCAGAACTTTTAGTTGTTAACAGGAAGAAGACTATGAGCCAGATATGGTTTATAGAACTCCATAATGAGAAATAAAAACAGACTATAAGTTTTTAAGTTATACATAGCAAACAATGCATGCTTCTCAACTAGGTATTTGGAGATGAGCAATAAGTGATAAGATATAGTAGCACACAAATGAAATATAATATTGATATAGTTAACCTTAAAGTTACATTGAAATCGTCCTAGCCACTAGGCCAAATGCCACGGCACATGACTGTAATCCCAGCAACTCAGGAGGTGAAGGAGAAGGAATGTAGGTTTGAAGCCAGGGGCAGCCTGCACAACTTAGCAACACCTTGATTCCAAAACAAAAAATAGTGCTGGGGGGATGGCACAGTGGTAGAGCACTTGCCTAGCATGTGTGAGGCCCTGGATTCAACTCTCATTATGGGAAAAAGAAGAAAAAGAAGGAAAAAAATCACCCTGGCCAGAAGGGAGCCTACTCCTTTGAAATAAAGCATTCTTCATTAAAGCAGCATGTACCCCCCCACACCAAACCAGAAAAGTAAAGATGTGAAATCTGTGAGTTTGAGGAATAATATGCAATTCAAGCAGTAAATTTATATTTTGAGGCTATAGCATGCTAGGTGTTTTGAAATTTTCTGGCTTCTTTCACTTGGCATAAAGCATTAAAAATTCATCCCTGTTGTTCCATGTGTCTGTAGTTATTTGTTATTCATGCATAGTATTCCATCATGGATGTATCACAATTTGTTTATCCAGTTAATGGACAATTAGATTGCTTGCACAAATATCTGTTGCTTTTGCCTACTTACCTTCATTCTCCCTTCTGATAATAGCCTTGCTTCTCTGGTTTCCTTTGGGGACCAGCCAGCATCTGCTTCAGTCCATGCAGTTCCAGAGGGCTTGACTGTGATTCTGAGGTCTCAGCTCCCTGGCCACATTTACCTGAAGATGATGCAATTAGGATTTATGACATTTTTTTTTTCTGAGACTGTTTAGAGGCACTCTCTTTTCTGCTCATTTGCTGAGAGCAAATGATGCCTACTTGAGTGCCATCTCTCCATCATCAGCAAAAAGCCCTGATGAGAAATCAGAACTCTGAAAAAACACAGGCACACCAAAGTAAGAGACTCTTGATGTCAGAGTTTGGACTCTGGGGTCCAGGCATGCTTAAATCCTATTCTTCAATTTTCAATTATGTAAGCCATTAAATATCATTTCTATTTGTGCCAATTTGAGTAAGAGTTTCTGTCATTTCTGACATTTCTGTCACAGGACATCTTGAATTTTTCCACTGACACACCTCTAATGGCAAAGGAAAATAAATATAAATAAGTGGAAAACTGATAGTGTAGTCCAGAAACGGCCAAAATATGCATAAGAGGTCTTTGAAATATTCTGATTAATTTTTAATATGAGTTTTACATTGGCCTTCAAAATGTCAATAAAACTGAATACTTTCTGTCTTCAGATTTTAAAAAAAGTGATGCTTTATGAAGATGCACTATTTTTTGACCATGGCTCTGATTACCCCACTTTGAGATTTGCTCATTACCCTAAGACAGCTAGAACTAGTTACAGAATTGAATGTAAGGGACTGAGACCAAGGATATTTAAAGCTCAGTATGAAGAATGACCTTGGATCCCAGCACTTGGGAAGCTGAGGTAGGAGGATTGCCTGTTCCAGGTGAGCCTGGGCTACATAATGAAATCTTATCTCAAAAAAACAAACAGAAACACACACACACACACACACACACACACACACACACACACCAAACAAACAAACAAACAAACAAACAAACTTAAAAGCAGAAAAACTGGATGTAAACCCTACACATTGGCTAGGTGACTTTAACAAAGTCAATTCAATTCTTTGAGTTTCAGTTCCCACATCTGAAAAAGAAGCTTGTAGGCCAAATCTCTGTAATATTTGTAGGCTTTCATTTCCAATATTTCCTAGACCTTCCCACTTTATCTGGTTATGCTGAGGACATAATGCCTATTCTTGAGAGGATTTAGAAAAAAACGATCCCCAGCAGTTAGCATGGAGTAAGAACTTGTCATAGTTCTTAAAACCAGAAGTTTGATTTTTTAAAAAAGTAACATGTAACTTTAAAACAATATGAAAAAATGGAATATCGTAAGTATACTGGGTCTTGATTTTTACAAAACGTGACAAATTTTCTCATGGTACTTTTATGGATAACTTGATGAAAGCTAACCTTACTTACTGCTTAGCTGGGGTTGTAACTGATCGAATACTACATTGAAAAGGTGTTGATTACTGATGCTGAAAAACTTGGCCAGGTCAGGTGCAATATTTTCTATTAATAATATGGAAGAAAATATTGTGCCCATGTTGTTGTTAGGTGCTATCAATGTGGGTCCAACTCATAGCAACTATGTACAAGATGAAACACTACCTGACATTGTGCCATGCCTGGCACTATGTCAGTGCTTCTCTACTATTCATAGGTTTTTCAACCATGGTTGTTTCAGGAGTGTACTGCTGGGCTTTTCCTCTTCTCCCAAGCCAATAGCACCCATGAGATCTCTCCATGTATTCCCATGCAGTCTCCCACTGAAGGATTAACCAGGCCCAACCCTGCTTAGCTTCCAAGATCTGAAGCCAGGGTGGTATGGCTGTAGACAATTATATCCATGAGTTATATAAAACTGATTTACACAAAGATTCACAATGAGGCTAACTGGCTAAAACATTGTCCAGAAATTTAAAAAAAAACAATTTAAACAAATATTAACTTCTAAGTTCTACAGTTAGCTTCAGGATAGGAAATGTGGGCTTTAAATCAATTCTAGTTCAATAGATCTGAATATATAGTTCATTACAAGTACAAAATTAGTTGGGAAAAAATATGGTTGCTTTTCAGCCATCTTAGCTTTCATTAGTAGTAGGAGGAATATAATACCAAGAACACGGGAAGTAGTAAATCCCATGTCACTCATCAGTGATAATATTTTGTGTTATATTCTAGAGAGGACTATAGAAAAAAACTAGACTATACCCTGCATGAAGGGACCAAAACGTGGGTAATCTGGCAAATGTGGAGGTTAAACAAAGTTCTGGAAATGTGTAACCTGTCAAGCAAAACCTGAGTTTTCCTGCCCTAGCACAGAGGCAATAGACTTGCTCCCTCTACTTCAGCAGACAGGGTTTGAACCAGGAAGGGAAGTGGAAAGGAAAAGTGAACCCTGGTTCAAGATGAGAAAGCAGCAGCAACCACTAAAAAAGGCATACCTTCTATTATCTCATGCTGGTCTTCAGCTGAGACTGCTTGGCTCTTCAACAGGGACCGACTTTGAAGAGGGCAAGTTTGGTCACCTGGTAAAGTTGCATTAAATGAACAATGTGGTTCCTTTCAAATCTAAGTTTATGTAATTTATTTACAAATTATTAAGACAAGAGATTAAATCATATAGACACCAGCCCCATACAGTGTACTTATTTTTACAAATGTGAGGTAAGGCAGGAGAGGCCCACGGGTGTCTTGTCTCATTATTTACCTTTTGTAGCAATTGTTTTGTTTCAGTCACTATTGCAACCAGGGTGGAATTTCTGTCTGGTTTTACTCCATTGGTGTAGCAGTTAAGAGCATAAGTTCTGGAGGCAGACTGCCTGTACTCCAATTGTGGTTTAGCTAGTGTGAATTTAGGGCTTGTTGTTTAACCTTTAAGCCTCAATTTCTGATCTGTAAATTGAGAATAATAGACATGTTCATACAGTGGTTGTGAGGATCCAATGAAATAGTAAATCTAAAGCACTTAGTGTAGTGTTTGTGACATAGCAAACTCAATAAATGTTCTATCATCGTATCATTAGTAGTAATGATATGCACCCTCCATTGCAATGTATCTCCTCGATTTCACCCTCCAAGTTTTACTCCATCCTACTGTGTTCTACTTGAGGAATAACATAATTAAAACCATAAAGTGGGGCTTCTCAAACAGGTGAAAAGGATAGCCTGGTGCAGTGGTTTAGGACAGGGCCTGGATGCCAGTTCTCCATTATTGGACAAGTTCATCTCTCCTTGCATCAGTACAAAGAGAGTTAGACTGAATGATCTTTACATGTTTTTTGGAGCCAAATGAGAAAGTTGACTTCTGTATAACCCCAGTGTGTTGTTTATTTGATTTTCACTGGAATTCTGTAGATTGAGTACCAGTTCTTGGACAGATATAATTAACAGAATCCTTTTACTGCCAGATGGCCACCTGAAGCATTACTTTAAGCCAGAGTCACATGCTGTGCATCAGATAAGTAGTCCCAGTGACCAGGGCACAAGACTCACTATCCCCCTCTCTCCTGATCCCGTCTATTCCCTTCCCCTGGCTTATCAAGCACCTCCAATGTGTGAATGCACTGTGCATGCAAAGGGTAAGTTTCAGGTCCTGATTTCACAGAATTCATAGCATCATAGAAGAAAGAGACGTAACTGAGGTATAGAAATGTGTTCAGAGTATTAGAGGAGGGCTACTTAATCCAGAGGGAGGAGGAAGGAACAGAGGGAGGCAATAAAAAGATAGAGAAAACTACGGGCAATGCTGGGAACTGAATATTTAAAGTTAAATAGGAATTACCCAATTAAATAAATGGAATACAGAGGGAGTGGGTATTCCAAACAGAGAGTAGAATATGAACAGTGATGTGGTGATAAGAAATGGTATATTGAGTACCAAGTGTGCTATGAACTGTTCCACATTGCTGAATCACCATGTGCAGGGAAGGAGGTAGGAAACAAACTAAAGACTGAGGTTGACATGAAATCAACTAGGAAGATCCAGCAGGATCAATGTCAGTTGGGAACATAGACACGCAAATTCTTAGTCCTTATAACTACTGGATCAGAAATACAGGAGGTAGGGTCCAGCAACTTCATCCTATAGTAGGGAAACGTTTGCATTTTAGCTCTCTGTTGAAGTCCCTACTTGCCTACCAAGTCCCACAGCTATTGCAAGCCAACATGATGCCATCCTAGCTCAAATAAGTCTTCCAAATTCACAGACTCCTGGACCAAGAAATACCGGACATAGTTTATCAGTCATTCGTGGAAGGCTACTTCTATTCAAATGTGTATATCTCTGATGAAGAGGAATCTGACTGAGAATCAGATAGATACAGCTGAAAGATTCAACTCCTCTGGGCTCACCACTAAGTTCTGCAAACTCAAGGTGGTCAAGTCATCAACTAATAGAACATCAGACTTTTTACTTCACCTCACATCTGCCACCCATGCTTTAGAACTTCATGAACTCCGGTCCAGCTTTTCCTTCTGTCGCAGTTCCTGAATATAACAGCCTAAAGAGAATCCACTTTCTCCCTGATCCTGTGTCCATATCTTGGTTTAGACTTTTCATTAAATCCTGTAAAACCAAATCAGAAACATATCAAATACACATTTTCCGGCCTGCCATTATTTTTGAGATTATTGCCATAATAACAGCCCACTTGAGAGGATGGGCATTTGGGAAACAAAGTAAATTATATTTTATACATATTTATAAACCAATAGAGCTCTTTAGCATTGATCTATGTGGAATGGAAATAGCCTAAAAAGAAAAAAATTAAATCCTTATCATAGAGATATCTTTACAGGCTATAAAATATATTTAGTTCATGTTGGATGATTACCTCTTTATCAGTGAAAAATTATTTTGTGAAAAATCTGATGCAGATACCATACTTAAACTTTGAGAAGTTTGTCTATCCTAACAATAAATCTGTGATTTACAAGTTTTGGTTTTAGCAATGGAATTTTTTTTAACTATCAGTTATACCAAATTCCAATTATAAAATGAATAAGTCCAGTCAGGCTGGTTGAAGCTCAGCAGGGAGAACAGAGCACTTCCTATCAGCACCTTACCTGTCCCTGTGGCAGTCCCAGATGCACCTCCACAAACCCATTATTTTAGAACCACCTATCTAAATTTATTCCCAGTAAGTATGAATAATGCCATTCCATTAATGAAGCTGATAGTATACGCATTTGTCAGAGTCTCCAGAGAAACAAAGCAAATAGTATGTATGTTTTTGTATGTACTCATTGCTTAATAAATATGTTTTATATAATGCCCCATAAAATGTCTTTATATTTAAATATACTTACATATAATGAAAATTTATATATAAGATAGTTATTTTAAAGAATTGTCTCATGTGATGTTTAGGCAGCAAGTCTGAAATCTGCTAGAAATTCCAGGAGGAGTTGGTAGTATATCAGGGCAGTCTGGAGGAAGAACTTCTCCCTTCTTCCTTGTGAGACCTCAATCTTTTCTCTTAAGGTCTCCAACTGGTTATTGGAGGCCCATTCACATTATAATGAGCAATCTGTTTTACTCAGTGTCTCCTAATTTAGATGTTAATCACATCTTTAAAAATACATTCAGGGCAATATCCAGACTGGAGTTTGACCAAACAATTTAGCACCATGGACTAGCAAGCTGACACATAAAATTAACCACTATGGTTGCTGAATAGCATGGGCTTAGTTTTCTAGCTCCTGTAGTAATAAGAAATGTCTTAAAGAGCTGAAAAACAAGCATCTTGAAGTGCCAGTATGACTAAAAGAAGCTTCTTTGAAATGAATAATGCCTTAAACTAAAGGTCAAGCAAGGACCATACATAGAAAAAAGACCTGGTTTTGGCTTATCTCAAAAAGAAATTATATAGTAGAAATTAATTATCAAAAGTCTCCCCCAAAATAAAAGCTTTTCATTAAAGGTCTACAAATACTTGAGGTTGCAACACCAGCAGATTGGAATTTCATGCATAACTGTGACTATTTCCTATCACCTGATTCTTGCTTTCAGGGATGTTAATAATAGAAATGAAATTTTCACCTGTTGAAAGCTGAGCTCATGCTTCTTCCCCAGAGGACTATTAGCTCTTCAATCTGTAGACAGTAGTTCAGAAAAGAGTAGCTTAATGATAACCCATAGATGTCATTCATGCATAAATCACTCAATGCATTTTTGGCAATGTAAGCTCTGGTCTCATGCACTGCAAAGCCCAAGTCTCACAGAGGGCCCCTCTAAACCAAGCTGGTCTACATACATCACTATGCGGCTACCACCCTACTTTTGCCTCAGGAGCTCTATCAGGGCAACCATTTTTTATATCAATAGCCTATGGAGGAACACAGCACAAAAGCTCAGCTCCACAGAGAAGGACTGTGAACAAATTTGGTTCTCTCTTTGAGGAAGTTTTCATTTGAGTACTAACAATATGTTAATTTTTAAAAATTTAACAAGAAGAGACAATCAATTAAAAGCAGCTGGTAGGAAAGCAAAGATTAAAATCACACAGATAAGCCAAAGGATATGAACATAGGGAGGACCAGGGCACAGAACATGACTGCACAATCTAATAGAGGCATCCAACAAGAAAAACAAAAATTACAATACGGTGTACAATAATGTGAAGGCTCTGTGAAGTTATGGAATTGAGAAGTGAGATGATGGTACCCAACAGCTAGAATTGGATCTAGAGGACTGGGAATCATCTGGTTCTCAAATTGCCTTGTGATTACCATACATAACAAACATGTGTCTATGACTTCATTGCTATTAGTTTGCTCTCACAAGACCTGAAACACCTCTTTTGCTTCAATTTTTTCCCCACATGTATTTACAGTAAGACCTCATTCCTTGAGACAGTGAAGAAAGTCAATGCTACTTGTAACCTAAAAACTAGACATGCTACTTGTTATATTAAAAAGCTTTATAATTAGTCAAAGCCAAACAACTTAAAAACCAAATTTTAGATTAGGATAAATCATAGTGTCCTTAACATTCAAATTTCTCAAATAAAAAAGAAAGACTCATTCTATCTAATTCTTCATAACTCCTGTGAGATTTTACTCATTTACACGTTATGACTAATGGGGGATTTATACGCTCTTCCCTTTCAGTTAGGAACTGGAAACCATGTAGTCAAGAATCACAATGAATGGCTTAACATGCTGTACCCTGACCATCTTCAAATGTTAACTGAAGTTTTCCACAGAATGCGGAATCAAAATGAAAATTAATCACACCCATAAACACACAGTTTATGAGAACCAGAACTAGATTATATACTTTGAAAAACTGCTCTTATTTCATATGGCTCAATCTCTCCTCCCAGTTGGGTCTCCTTAGTTGTTAGACTGCTACAGGATATAAAAGTAACACAAATTTAAAAACTACTGAATAATAAAGAAAAACTTCTTTATTATCACAGATTAGCAGAGACATTAATGATAGTTACTATGCCAAAAGTGTTGCTTAACCTAATGGCACTACCAATTGTGCAAAACTATTTGAGAATGGTCTCTTATAAGAAATAAAAGTGAATTAAAAATATGAGTATCCTGTGGCCAGGTGCTATGGCACACACCTGTAATCCCAATGATTTGGGAGATTGGGCAGGAGGATCAGGAGTTCAAGACAAGAGGCAGTCTGTACAATTTAGCAAGATCTTGTCCCTCCCCCCTCAAAAAGAGAAAAGAAAAAAGGGACAGGGTGCTGCTTAGTGGTAGAGTACTTGCCTAGGATGCATGAGCATCTTGGGCTGGGAATGTAGCTCAGTGGAAGAGTGTTGCCTAGCATGAACTAAGGCCCTAGGTTTGATCCCCAGCACTGCTAATTAACAATTTAACAAATTAAAAAAATTTGAGTATCCTAATAATTAGAAATAATGACTTTTCAATTTATCACACCCAACATAACATAGCTAATGCTAATATATGCAGATTAGAATTGTGTTTACTTGAAAAGGCTGAACTTAAAGTATCAACAAAATTTCTCTTTCAGCACAAAATAAAAAATACATATTTTATGCAAGTAGGGTCCAGAACCCAGGACCTTGCACATAATTTGCAAGTGCTCTACCACTGAGCTGCACCCCTAGCCCTTTAAAATTTTTTTTCTTATTTTTGAGACAGGGTCTCACTAAATTAGGCAGCCTGCCTCTGGCCTCAGACTTGCAGTTCTCCTGTCTCTGAGATTATAGGCATGTGCCACTTCACCCAGCAATAAATAGATTTTTTAACGTTGAAGAATTATGATTTTAAACCAGAGTAGGGATGAATGAACTGCCAATTGTGTTTATGCAATTGTATATTTCTTGGCCAGTTTTGCTAGTAAACATCCTTCTCAGTCTTCTGGGAGCAACTGGACATGAAATATGCAAATTTTTAATTTTACCAAGTTTTCAAAAACACATCATTCTTGTATTAGTCAACTGTTGTCGCTGTAGCAGAAAAGCCGACCCAAACTTATGGGAGAAGAGGTTTATTGGGAGTTCACGGTTAAAGAATCAGTCCATAATGGTGGCAGGGCCAGGCATAGAGAGAGAGAGTGGAGCATTGGTTGGGGCAGGGAGGGAATCTCCAAGGGTCTGCCCCCAGGGAGCTACTTCCACCAAAGATTCGGCTCCCAAAATTCCACAATCTCTCAGGACAGCACCACCAGCTGGTGACTAAACGACATGACCTCTGGGGAACAATTTAGGTCCAAACCTAACACTCTCCCCCTGGCCCCCAAAAGTCACGGCCGTCTCATGATGCAAAAGGCATTCAGTCCAATTTCAAGAGTCCCTAAAGAGTCTCAATTGTGTTCAAACCAGTTCTCCACTGAGACGCAAAGCAAATTTAGCTCTAGGCTGGTGAAAAACAAACAAACAGGTTATATACTTCCAACATATAACAGCACAGAGTAAGAATTCCCATTCTAAAGAGGAAAATGGGGGCACAGAAGGGAAAAATCAGTCTATAGCAAGACTGATACTCCACCGGACAAACAAGCTCTATTGGTTTAAGTCTGGCATCTGGCATATGCAACATCATCTGGCATCATTCAGACTCGAACAGGCTTGTGTGGCTCTGGCCCTGTGAGCCTCTTGAGCTGGCTCCACCCATTACCAGTAGCTCTCCTCAGCAGGTGTTTCACACTGCTGGTATATCTAAAACCCTAGGGTCTCCACTGCTGCTGAGGCTCCACCCTCAGTGCTTCATGCACCAGCCCCTCAGGGACTCTGTGCAAGGCACTTGACTCCGGTACACATTTCCTGGTCTCAGAGGCTGCCTTCTGGAACCTTTGTGGCAACCTCAACAATCCCTTAACGCTTGCATTCTGCATGCCTACAAAACCAGCTGTACAAGGACTTCACCAAGTTTTGCTGCCATCTGGAGAGGTAGATTCAGTCTTTCAAACTACAGATGTAGCAGAGACCTCTGTATGCCCAGGCTGAGAAATCATTTCTCTTGGCATGCCCCCTTTCAGCAGGGCATAATGGAGGCATTGACTTTTTCAGATACTTTCTTTTTCATACCTTGTGGCTTTAGATGGGCGGGGTCTTGCCAACTCCTATTCCTGTGGAAGGGAATCATCCCCCCTCCTACAGAAAGGATAAGGTTTCCCTTTACTGCCACTTACCTCTTTAATAATTAAGCCCTCCTGATAGAAGGAGGGCAATGTGAGAGCACAGGGAGAATACTGTCTACAGCTAATGAATGACTGAGGCTTCTAGAAATTGGAGATGGGGTTCTTCATGGCTCTTGAAAGGAACTCAGTCTGCTGAGGACACCTCAGTTACTAACTTCTGGACTCCAGAGCTGTGAGACAATACCTTTCTCTTGTTTAAGTTACCCAATTTGTGGTACTTTGTTACAACAGCCCCAGAAAACGAATGTAGCTGGATTTAATTCCTTATATAGTCAGTACCCCGACCTCATGGATAAAAATGTCATCTCTGTAAAAACCATGGAGTAAAAGAAAGATGAATCAACATGAGTCATCTATAAAAAGAGGATTGCAATCTGCTACAATGTGGTTCCAGAAATTTTAAGGAAGATGAGCATTTTAAAGGTACCTACTAAAAACAACAAAGTATCCAGTTAGAAGAGGACTTCTGGCTCAATCTTCAGGAAAGAAACATGGCTATACAAAGTCACTGCCTTGTGTACACACAGTATGCCTTCATGAAGGAAGAGTCTGTTTTCTGGGAAAGTGTGGAAAATCCAAACTGAGTTCATTCAAAGAGGCAGGATTTCAATCACAGGGTCTGGATTTCTCCACTGTATTTTGGAAATTTTTGCCAGCACATTCTTAAGACAGGGAGCCCAGAAGGGAATGAGAATGGAGATGTTACTAAAGGAACAGCATGGTACACCCTTAGGTGAATAAAGAATCAACAGGAAACTGCATCTATGTCTATTTTTTTTCCACAAGAATCACTTCTTGGCCACAACACATCACAGGCATAGTTGCTGGAATACAGGTTTGAGGATATAGTGTCAGCAACTTAAAGAAGATGAGACCTTCCTGCCAGGACGTAAATTGATATACTTCCCTCTGGCCTGCTTTAAATAGTAGGACTTATGGAGGGGAAACTTTCTAGATGGAGTTTTATGACACTGTCACTTTATGACTTTACAAATAAAAGAACACACACACACACACACACACACACAAACGTCCTCCTGGCCCAAATCAGCCCTGTCATGGTAACCTTAGACAAGCCACAGCTTCTTTTCCTCTTTAAATTGCTCATTCTTCAGACATTTTTTCTGTGCCTTTTGCTCCATATTTTCCTCACAAATATGGCTAAAAGCAACAAATAATAACCATGCCATCATGACTATATCTTGTAGTCTTCATGATATTTCTTCTGCCAAGTTAATTAGTTCATAACTTTTTAAATTCAGCCTCACTCAAATGTTTAGGACATCAACAAAATGAGGATAATCTCTTTGCTAGAATATAATATGGATCACCTCTGGTCCAATGTCCAACAGAGTCTTCATTTTTTTCTAAAACACTGTGAGTCCTATCTGCATTTCTAGTAGTCGGGACATTCTGGCTTTGTTATTCTCACCAGAATCACTGATGGTGCCCTCCAGGGCTTCTCTGGCCCACATCTCCAAATTCTTCAAAACTCACACAAACTTCCAAAATCCAAGGAACCCCATGGTTAAGTTTCTGCACAGCAACAACCCACTCTTGGTATTGATGCTCTGTATCAGTCAGCCATCCTTACTGTAGAAGAAAAAGCAACCCAAACAAACTTATGGGTGAAGAGGTTTATTGGGACCTCATGGTTAGACAATCAGCCCATAATGGTGGCAGTGCAATCATGGCAGCAGCAGTGGCAGCAACAGAGCCTGTTATAGACAATCTCACAACATGGCACACCAGGAACAGAGAGGGATGAGCCTTGGATTGAGGAGGACCTCCAAGGGCCCATGCCCAGGGAGCTACTTCCACCACAGGCCAGTATCCCAAAGTTCCATAACCTCCTCAAGACAGCACCACCATCTGGAGACCAAATAACATGACTTTAGGGGCACAATTTAAGTCCAAACCTAGAAATTCTCATAAAATGAAATAGCATTGTATTGCACTTTCTCTGCTTTAGTCATATGCCTGTACCATTCACATCAATAAAGTTTACTTATATTAGTTGACTAGCCTGCAGCCATAGCCCTGTGGCATCCAATCCTGTCAGATCTTGGAAGCTAAGCAGGGTCAGGCCTGGTTAGTACTTGGATGGGAGACCACCTGGGAACACCAGATACTGTAGACTTGTGAGTAGGACTGGCAACCCACTCCCAAAAAAGTCAATCCACCATTGAAACCCTATGCACAGCAAAGAAGCACTGACAATAGTGTTTCACCTGTTGTACATAGGGTCACTATGAGTCAGACACAGACTCGATGGCACCTAACAACAACAACAACAACAACATATTAGATGACTGGAACCTGGGTGTTGAGAGACAGAGGAGGAAAGTCATGATAAATTTATGACTCAGGTGATGATGATGCCTATAAAAACTGAAATATATTGCTCATTTGGCATAGCCATCTTGTAAACTCAGGTTTTGGTTTTGGTTTGTTTTTTGTTCAGGGCATTTTTATTTTCTATTTGGCTTTTTGTTTTGCCTTTTTGCAATTATGAAATCCTTTGACAACCTAAGGAAAGTATGGATCTATTCTACCCCTAAATGCATGTATTCACATGTACCTTCCACTTTGCCTGCCAGTAATGGATCCCAAGTAAAGAATCCCTCCTTAGATATACAGTACTAATGGAGTGGCAGTCTGCATAAGCAACTACACACTCGCTATCACAACCACCACTGCATGCAGTTTCAGTAGTAACTGGGTTGGTGGAAAGTGGTCCTGCATTCCAATAACCATTCTTTAACACTTTTTTCCCCCCCAGCTTTTGGAGACACGGTCTCACTATGCAATCAAGGCTGGCTTTGAACTTGCTATGTAGCCCAGGCTGGCCTTGAACTCATGATCCTCTCACCTCTCCCTCCTAAGTACTAAGATTACAGGTGTGCACACTGTGCCCAGCTTTCCTCAAAACTGTTATATGTTTTGGGTTTTCTCTTTGATTCAAGATCAGAGTTTTAATTAACTAAACCAAAGATGAAACCAGGTTCCTGATATTACAAATATGTACAACTCTTGTTATTAGAAACTAGCAGAGAGCAATAATAACAGTCTAAACCATTTAAAACTACAGGAAATAGAAAAACTATTCAATGTGTTAAGTTTCATACAATAAAAATAAAATCAAGTGAGGTAATCAAAGCACAGTAATGTACACCTACAATCCCAGCACTTGGCTCAGGCAGGAGGATTATGAGTTCAAGGTCACTCTGGGATGCATGGAAGAATCCTGCTTCAAAAAATAAAAATAAATGAATAAATAAAATAATAAAAAAGATAGGTTGTACCAGAAACACACAAATACATTCATCCACACACACTAGCACACATACAGACATACATAGCTAAACTCTGAAATTACATGAATGTACACAGAATTTATATTAATATATATTTTTGAATATTATTTATTATTGACTATGCCTCTCTTTGTGGGAGTTTAGCTCAGTACCTTCTGAGGCCTCGGGTTCAATCCACAGCACTACAAAAATGGGAGAAGGAAGCCCATTTCCAAACAATCCCCAAACAATCAGCCATTAAAAACCCAATGAATATTAAAAGTACTAGAAGAAAAGATAGAAAACACACTCCAACACACAGGCACAGGAAAGCATTTCCTTAATAAAACTCCAATTGCTCAGGAAATTGCACCAAGAATAGAGAAATGAGATTACATGAAATTAAAACGCATCTGTACAGCAAAGAAAACAACAGAGTTAAGGAAAAGCCCACTGAACTGGAGAAAATCTTCACATCCTACACATCTGACAGAGGACTAATTTCTAGAATTTACAAAGAACTCAAGAAAGGATGTAGCACTGTGGCTTCTGATTTCATCAGATCTCAGAAGCTAAGCAGGGTCAGGCCTGGTTAGTACTTGGATGAGAGTCTGCCCAAGAACACCAGCTGATGTAGGCTTGGGAGAAGGACCTGGCAACCCACTCCCAAAAATCAATGCACCATTGAATACCCTATGAATAGCAGAGAAGCACAATAGTGTTTCACCTGTTGTACATGGGGTCGCTATGAGTTGGATACTGACTTAACAGTATCTAACAACAACAACAAGAAAGCAAATCCCAAGACAACAAATAATCCAATACACAAGTGGGCAAAGGAACTGAACAGACAGTTCTTAAATGAAGAAGTTCGTAAAGCTATGAAGCACATGAAAAAAAGCTCAGTATCCCTAGCCATTAGAGAAATGCAAATCAAAACAATTCTGAGATTCCACCTAACTCCAGTAAGAATGGCCAAGATCAACAAAACAAATAATAACAAACGCTGATGAGGTTGTGGAGAAAAAGGAACCCTCTTACCCTGTTGGTGAGACTATAAATTGGTCCAACTACTTGGGAAATCAATGTGGAGACACCTCAGAAAACTAAAAAAACTAAAAAAAGAACTGCCATACGACCCAGCTATACCACTACTGGGAATATACACAAAGGGAGACAAGTAGTTTTAAAGCAAGCACAAATCCTGTACTTAAGTTGATGTATAAAAAAAGCACAGTTAAACTTAGTGAAGAAGCAACAATATAGAGTAGAAAGAAGGAGGGAGAGAACTAGCAAAAGGAAGCAAAGATTGCAGAAGGTGGGATGGGGAGGAGAATCAATGTAGAAGGATAAAGGGGGAGAGGATAATCTCATTGCAAACAACACAACTTCATAAGTACATTGGAAAAATAGAGGGACATAACCCAAATATGCACTTGAATTTTACCACATATTAGTCATAAGACTCCATAAACCTTGCAAGTTGATAAAAGTGTAACCAAAAGTGATGTAATAGTTGCATAATGGAAAAAGCTAATGGTGTATTACTCTGTACCCCATCATCATTTACCAATAAAGGGAGAAAAAAAAGAAAGCCCTATAAATAGCAGAGAAGCACTGACATAGTGCAGGGCATGGGATAGTGTGGGGTAGTGTTTCATTCTGTTGTACATAAGATCACTATGAGCTGGACCCAATTTGACAGCACCTAACAACAACATGCCTCTCTTTAAAAGATATCAAGATTTGAAAAATCAAAAATATAAAACAATAATCTTTGGGCATGTTTTTAATTCAGAAAACAATTTTTATTTTTATTTTCTTTAAAAAGGTACAAATGGTTTCTTAAACTAGAAGTTTTATCTATTCAACTACCTGTCATACATATATGTGAAAGAGCATTTATTCATAGGATTATTTATTCAGAAAACATAAAATGTGAGTTTGAAAATATGAGCAATGGGAAAAAAAATTCTATTTTAAAAGGACACTTGGAGGCTGGGAATGTAGCTCAATGTTACAGGGTTTGCATAGTGCACATGAGGCCCTGGGTTCAATCCCCTGCCCTGTGGATAAAAAAAAAAAAAAAAGACACTTGGGAGATATTATTTTTCTTTAGTTGGCAAAAAGCCACAGAACATTATCAGGGAAATGGATCAACATCAATAGACAGAGCCTGAACTTTCAGATGAGCTGTATTATCCTTGGGGAGAGGATGCTTCCATTTTAAGAAGTTAGGATTAGAGCAAGTGCTAACAAAATAAAGTCAGCTACACATTTTTTCAAAAATCTCATACTTTTTTTTTTCAAAAATCCCTATTAAGGGAGCAAGGGAATTACTAGAAATAACTCTGAAGTTCTTTCCCACCAATAGTAAGCTTCAATTCCTTTTACAATACACTTTAGTCAAATATGATAATGAGGAAAAAGAGTAAAGTAAGGAAAACAAAAAATTACTTTATACAGGTATTGTTTTGTTCATGAGCTCTATTATAAACAAATTTACATTTTTAGTTCTCAGTGTTAAACTTGGTTTCTTATTTATTTAGAATAATTGTATTTCGGGTGATTACTAGAAGCTTAGACAAGCATAATCAAATGGTGCATAGGTTTTGGATGTACTTTTAGAAAGGCAAATCATCTCGTGTTCCTCTAAGACCATTACGAATTGTTGAATTCATGCTTATAAAATTTAAAATTGCCTTTTCTTAGGAAAAATAAATCATGATGAGAAAGTTTTTGAATCAGAGATGCAGAGCTGAATCAGCAATTCTGTCCAGGGGCTAGAGGAAATGACTGAGGAAAATCAGAGCACTTGGACTAAAGAAGTTGCAAATTCCATTGTGTCTTCAACGTTTTCCTAAAGCCAAAATCAGCTTTATACAAGACATAAGAGAGATGAGAGGCTTGTTCTGAATTCTAGAGCTTGAAAAGTCTTCTGGAAAATAAATGGAAACAACATTCCTTCTGAGAAAATCTGGACAACCGTGGCCTCAGGACCAGGATATATTTGTGACAAATAGAAACAGGGAGAATTATTGGAAAGAAAAATGATAAAAATCCACAGCATACAGAGATGTTCAACGATGAAAAAGATCAAAATTAACTTTAAAAGTTTTTTAGAAGCCAGGTGTGGTGGCACACATTTGTAATCCTAGCACTCAGACAGCTGAGGTAGGAGAACGGAGAGTTTGAGGCCGCTCGGGGAACCTAGCAAGACTCTGTCTCAAAAACACAAAGAAAAGAAAAGAAAGAAAGAAAAGAAGAAAAAGAAAAGAAAAGGGAAAAAAAAGGTTTGTTTGTTTGTTTTTACAGAGTTGAGAAAGTACATTTTATAAGCAACACAATAACATGCAGCTTCTGAGGGCTACAACACCTGAGAGCAGAAAGTGTTTGCAGTATACTACTTAGAAGGGCATCACCTAAATCCCAAATTCTCAATCGACGGGTGGTGAGCAGCCGCACAATCTAGAATGTACTTTACCCAAATATGTTTTTTCAATCTTCTCAAAGCTGAATTGTTTTCTTTGACTTCTGAAAAATAAGAATTTTTAAAGTACCAGTTTCAAATGTCTAAGAAGTCTCATAATCATAACAAAGTGGTTTTCTTTGATGACAAAAATGAAGTAAAGCAATGTTCCCCAGACCATAAATATCACAAAGTAGATTGTAAATTGCACTACCTATGCCTACCTTCAGTCTCCTGGAATTTATTTTCCTCTCTCTTATGGGCTCTTCTTCATTTTATCATTTATTCTCATTTATGATAGTCATTATTTGATGTTTTCCCACATATTTATGGGGCATTTTAGGCAAGCTCCTTTACTTATTTAAGCTTTAGTTTCATCATTGATGATACTAAAATGGAAATACCTACCACTCAGTTATTCCTTCCTGGGGCTTGAGTATAACTTGTTTTCTAAAACTTCAAGTACTCTTCTGTGTATATCTGGTAATTTACTAGTCATTTTGGTGACAACTATTTTTCATGGATTTGCCTTCAACTGTGCAGTTTACGATGGATTCTTTCTACTTTGCCTCTTTAAATGATACAAAGGATAAACTTACCATTTCTTCTATCTTATTCTCCTACATTTTCTGCTTTTCATGCACAGAAACACAAGATTACATCTACAACATAAACATCCATGCTGAGAGCATGACTTCTCCACTCTCCCCATTATCCCATAAAATGTTACCAATATTAAAATTTCTCAGTCACTTTATCTTCACCATTTGAAAATTCTTTTTTGAAGGAAAATTCCTGGAAGATTTCTTTTTTTTTCAGCATCAATTGCCATCCATCTATACCTACCCTCTTGCACTGCCATCTCCACCCAGGCCCTCATTCAACTGCTATTAAATTGTGATCTGTAGCAAACACCCTTGACTTGTAGTTGGCTTCCCTGAGGTTTGAATTCTAGTTCTGATGTTTAGGAACTTTAGAAAAATATCCTTAGTCTGAGTTTCCCAGTTAGATATCATTGAGGCAGCTTTTTAAGTGTTAAAGAATCTTAGAGCCAGGCGTGGTAGCCCACACCTGTAATCCCAGCAACTCTGGAGGCAGAGGCAAAAGGATCACAAGTTCAAGACCAGAGGTAGTCTGTGTAATTTAGTGAAACCCTGTCTCAAAAGGGGGGGGGGGCCTGGAGGTGTAGCTCAGTCGTACGGCACTTGCAAAGCATGCAAGTACAACCCCCAGTACCGGGAAAAAAAAAAAAAGAATCTTGGGAGATTGGTCAGTAATGAAGAATACACATCTATGTTAGAGAAAGCTCTCCTACTACAAGGAAAATGAAGACTTAAGTTGTGAATATTGGTTACCTTCTTAGATTGTAAAATGTTGAACCTCCTTTATAATAATATTGTGAAAATTAAAGCAATGTATGGGAAAGAGATTTATAAATAGGAAAACTGAATACAAGGTAGCATGAATCAATACGTTTGTGGGGTTCAGAGTAAAATAAGCTCATTGTTAATCATTTTTCCAGCAACCATCATAAACAGAGAATTAGTAAACAAACATATCAATATTAATGGTCTTCTGAAATGTTCACAGTACAAGATTTCAGGGTATACCAGAATATGATTTTAAAATACATAAAGGGATTTTTAGCCACATAGGGTAGTACACAACTGTAATCCCAGCACCTTGGAGGCTGAAGCAGGAGGATCGCAAGTTTGAGGCCAGCATGGGCTACACAGTGAAACCCTGTCTAAAAACCAAACAACCAACCTAAACAACAACAAACCACCAAAAACAAATACCACAAAACTATAAAGTGGTTTTAAACCGAAGACAAAATGTTTTTGCTGTAGTTTAAAATTTTTTAAATCTGAAAATAAATTTCACCCTGATTTCTTGAATCGTATCAATATTTCATTGGGGAATCTGCTTCTCAAATGCCCAGTCTTCTAGAAAACTAGAGAAAGACTGGCAAACTTTGAAGCCAAACCCCCTCAAAATGAAAATAATGTGTGAATATTACTCTCTGTCCTCATACCTATTGTTTCCTAGAACTGTAATAACTGAGATGCTAAGGAGAGTTTACTGAGTTCTCATATTGAGCATTTTATATTGCAGATGGAAAAATGGTACTCTAATCGCCTGGAAAAATTACTGCAGGAAATGACTTCTGCCCCAGAGAGTATCTGATTCATTATAATTTCCAAGATAAAACATTCACTACAACTTTTAAGTCTCCAGAGAGTTTAATCTACTTTAGCTAATGCAAGAAACGGCTAGTGAAAGGAATTATTCCTCTAAAATGATTATAATTGTCATTTTGGGGAGACCATGGGCTTTACATTCAAACAATCCATCACAGATATTTAGTTTTCTTTTTTGTCAAAATAGAAACGCTTGAAGATTATTTTTCTGTATTTGGGAAAGGAAAGGGAATCACGTAATAAGCTCACAACCCAAATTCATAACCTATGATCCAAGTTCAAGCTCATTAGTTTAACAGTACTTTTCTGTAACTGGCCCCTGTTCTCTGACCTTTTTTTCTCCAAGTACCCTTCACTTCACACGGAACTACTACTCTGGTTGTTTCTGTGCAGGCACCAGGATGTTTGAGACCTTCATGCCACCATCCATGCTCTTTCCTCGCTCTGGAAATTCCATTCGCAACTTCTGCTCGTACTTCAAAACTTAGCTCAAGCATTCTCATTCCTGGAAAGTTTTCTGGCCCTCAACCTGACTTGCCTACCCCTCCTCTGGGAATCCCTACCATCCTAGATAACTCTTTCCTCTCTTACAACACAACAGAGGAAAAGTGATTGTTTTTCCCACCTTCAATACATGCTAGATGGTTGACCTTTAGCATGCATCTTATGGTTAAGTGGAAACAAGCACTGTCATTACAAAAAGATAGAACCCAGGGCACTGACACCATCATGTAACTGCGGTTATCTGCAGTTTCCTGTCATCTAAGTAAAATAAAACCCAGTGTGCTTACACTAGTAGATTATCTACTCCACGCAGGTGAAGCATTCTTAGCTGACACAATATTCACACTGCTGTCATATTTATCAGATACCTGTAACCACAAGTGATACCTAGACCCAGGAGGGAGGTAGCCCTCAGCAGAACATCTAGTGCACTGCTAATCAGTACAGAATGGTGCCATTAAGCACTGCACTCTGAGATGACAAGGGGGTGTTGTTTTAGCCAAAGGGCACTCAAGGTATAAGTACAGTAATTTGTAAAGTTAGATTTTGAAGAGTAAATGCCATCCCAAAAGGCAACTATAGATTACATTAATGATTACCTGGGACAAATTCTTCCCCAACCTCTCCTTACATACCTCAGTGTAAGTAGTAAATATGGATGAAAAATTTAATACAAGTGAAAAAAAATATTTTAACATCATATATGAAAAGAAAAAAATAAACTGAATTTTAAAAATGTGTTTTAACATAGGTACTGCAAAGTTTAAGAATAAGAAGTGCAATATTTAGAAGATTAAATAGAAACTAAATTATTACTAGGGTTTACCACTTGACTCTAATTGGAGTAGGAGGGAAGTACAGCTAATTATTGTATTTTTATATTTTTTCTATTATATATTTATTTCAATTATTTTGCTAATAGGAAAATATTTCTTATAAATGAACCAACCTTTAAGATGACATTTCTGAAATGGTTGCTATGCATGCTTCCGTTTAAGCCTCAATACTATGTGGTGAGCAGTATTTTTGCCAATAAGAAAATAAGGTATAAAATTTTAAATAACTTTAAAATACTACATGGCTAGTAACTGGATATTTGGATACCACCTGAACCCAAAGTTAATTTTCTAACAAACATGATATACTGGTAATATCTTCCAGATGTTTCCAGACATGCAGGTGTTCTCAATTCTTAATAACAAGTTTCATTAAATGACACTTTTATTAGACTATATTGAGAGAAACCATCTTCCAATGGCTATCCTCCCCCTAAAAAATAAGTATCTTAAGGAACAAGAATAATCCTACTTTCTTATGATGTCTGAATAGGGATTTACTCACTGTTCACATTTGTGGAAACCACTTAGTGCTTGTGGTTTTTAGAGTCCTACCCTGGAAGCTTTAGGAAAGTAGTTCAAATGCATTAGTCACTCTCAGCATGATAAACCAGACATTCATTCAGGAGTTTCACAGCACCAAGAATGGGGTAGCTGTCTAACAAGGAAATAAGTTTAAATGTGAAGAAAATTAATTCTTCAAAGGTAGCCTTCATAACTATGTAAGATATCCACATGAGAAATAGAAAATCCAGACTCATTTAATGTCAGAGGAAATGAGTGCTTTATTTAATTAAAAGGCTCACGTGAACTTCTGCCCATTCTAAATCCGGAGGGCTGCCTGGAATATTTCGCTGGACTCCAGCTTCTGCAATTTGTTTTTCTTTTTGTTTGTTTTCTTTTGTCTTGCTTTGTTTTGTTAATAGCTCTTGAGGCCTAGTAAGGACTTGACCCTAGGTTATCTAAATTAAATTTGGGGTAGGCTTCCATTAACGTATTTTAGTACAAGAAAAAAAAATACTTAAAAAGAATGTGAAATTGTAGCCTTCAACCATAAAGTATCAGAACATTAATTCTAAGTGGGAGAGATGTCTAAATTATTTGCTTATTCAATAATCCAGTACTAGGCCACTTTAGCATTATTTTCATGTATTTTATACATATAGAGGGTGTCAAAAAATGGATATGCATCTGGGGAAGAAAACTTTCCATTTTGCTGTTTTAAAAATGTGTTGTATGCCTGCTGTGATGTGATGGTAGAAATATAATCCAGAACATCATACTACACATTGCCACTGTAATTCAACTTCAAAAAGTAATAAATAGGCAATTTCTCTTTAAATGTGTATAATTTTTTGGCACCTCTCATTTATAGTTTTAAATTTTCAATGCAGAAATAAATGTTATAGACAGGGAAGACTTTTATATGTCACTCTCCCTTAACTGGATGTGAAAACAACTTCCATATAATTCCAAGTTTTGCCATTAAGTAATAATATGATGTCTAGATTTTTATCACAACCACAGGCTTACATGCTCAGCTCCTTAACTCTGAATATCTAGGTATCATTTTTTAATTGATTTCTTTTTCCTTTGGTTTTTTGAGACAGGGTATTGCTATGTAACCCAGGCTAGCCTTGAATTTGTGTTGATCCTCAATCCTCCTATCGCCAGCGCCCCAGTCTTGGGATTACAGCTGTGCACACCGCACCCGGCTCTCATTTATTGATTTCAAGGTTAATTACACTTTGGTCAGAGATCATGTTGTATGTGACTTTAATCCTTTAAGAATTGAGATGTGCTTTATATAGCCCATCCTTATGCCAATTCTTATAAATGTTCTGTGTGTACTTGAAAAGAATATGTATTCTGCAGTCATCAGATAAAGCTAGGCCAAGTTTATTAATAACATTGTTTAAATCTTCAATAACTTCCCTTATGTCTTTCTGCTGGCTATATTAATTAGGTACTTAAACATCTAATACAATGATGAATTTGTCTGTTTCTCCTAACTTTTGTGAAAGATGCATTGCATTGGGAAAAGCTGTTAGAAAAGACCTCCTTAAAGTGTTGAAAAGATATCACATTGAAGACAAGGTGTGCCTGACTCATATCATGGTATTTTCAGTTGCCATCATATGGTTGTGAAAGCTGGACACTGAATAAGGGAGACAGAAGAATCGATGCTTTTGAATTATGGTGCTGGAGACAAATATTGGATATACGATGGACTGCCAAAAGAACCAACAGATCTACAAGAAGTGCAACCAGAGTGCTCCTTGGAAGCAAGGATGGCTAGATTGCTTCTTATATATTTTCAACATGTAGTCAGGAGGGACAAATCCCTGGAGAAGGACATCATGTTTGGGAGAGTGGCAGATCAACAAAAAAAAAAGGAAAACCCTCAACTAGATGGATTGCACTGTGGCTGCAACAATGGGCTTAAACATAAATAAGATCTTGTGTCTGGCACAGAATCGGGGAGTGTTTTCTTCTGTTGTACATAGGGTCACTATGAGTCAGACTCAGTTCGACAGCACCTAACAGTAAACTGACTTTTGCTATATATATTTTGATATTATGATTACAAAATTTGTAACTATTCTGACTGGTGAATTGAACGTTATCATTATGAAGCGACTATCTTGAATAATGTTTTTTGACTTAATGCCTATCTTATCTGACATTAAAGCTTTTCTGACCAGCTTTGTGGACTATCTTTTTCTATCTTTTTACTTTTATCCTTCTTGTATACTTGAGTTTGTGTGCTGGAGTTTAGCACAGTTGGTAAAGTGCTTGCTTTGTGCACTCTGAGGCCCTAGGTTTGATCCCAACACCACAAACACAAGAGAAGGACTTGGCAGCCCACTCCCAAAACAATCCCAAGGCAATCAGCCATTGAAAACTGTATGAATAGCAGAGAAACACTGATGTAGTAACATAGGTATAGGACAGTGTCAGAGAGTGTTTCATTCTGTTGTACAAAGGGTCGCTATGAGGTGGAATGGACCCAACTCAACAGCACCTAACAACAATTACGGAATATCCTAAATTAGCTTTGTTCTGGAAGTCCAAGAGCATGGTGCTGGCATCTGGTGAAAGCCATGGTAGAGACCATCACATCGTAAGATGGCATAAACAAGCCACTTGTCTGATAACCCATTCATCCACTACCCCATGAATCCATGAATAGATTAATCCATTTATGAGGGCAGAGCACTCTTGACCCAGTCACCTCCTAATGGTCCCATCTCTTAATACTTCATAATGGGGATTCAGTTTCAACATGAGTTTTGATAGAGACATTCACACCACAGCAGTTCCTTATTTCCTTTTGCTTTTCTTCTCTTCTATCTGGTATCTTTCCTTTCACATGAAGTATATATCCTGAAAGTACTTATTTTGTGATGGCAATGGTGTGTGTGTTACTGTGAAATGCCTGTGTCTTACTTTTTCTTAAGAAACATCTTCCCTGTATATAAAATCCTAGCTTAGCAGTTTTTCTTTATACCAACCGAAGATACCATTGCACTGTCTTCTGGTTCAGCTATTACCAAACTGCCAGTAATGTGAATGTAATCTTTTTTCCTCTAGCACTTTTCAAGGCTTTACTTGCTTTTTATGTTTTGTTTCATTGTGTATGTAGTGTGGATTTGTTTTTATTTAATCTGCTTAGAAACTTATAAACTTCCTGAATTTTTTGTTTGGTAGTACTGAGAGGTTGATAATAAGGCCTTACAAATGCTTTGTAAGCACTCTACTCCTGAGCTGCACCTCTAGCCTATTTTTTACTTTTTGAGACAGGGTCTAAATTGCACAGGTTGCATCTGGCCTCAAACCTGTGATCTTCTTGCATCTGCCTCCTGAATTGCTGGGATTGCGGGTGTGTGCCACTGTGCCTGGCGCAGCTTCTTGAATCTGTAAACTGATATCTTTCATCATTCTGGAAGGTTCCCAGTTAATTATCCTTTTATTTGGCTTCTCTGTCCTCATCTCTCTCTTTCCTCTTTCTAAAACTCTTATTGCACGTATATTAATCCTTCTTACTCTAAGACTTTTCATCTTTTTTTTCTTTTTTAAACCCATGATGGTTAATCTTTGTCGTTTGACTGGATTGAGAAATACCCAAGAAACTGGAAAAGCACACTTCTGGGTGTATCTATGAGGATGTTTCCAGGGACCATTGACATGCAGGTCAGTGGACATGGGGAAAGAATAGTCCTGAACATGGACTACACCATCCAAAAGGCTGAGGTCCCAGCTAAACAAAAAAGCTCAATGGGAAAGCTTACATGCATTCTCCATTCGAGCTGATGTGCTTTTTGCTACTGCTGTCACCTGTGGACAACAGACTCCAGATTCTTCCATCTTCCAACATGAACTTTCATCAGAGACTCTGTAGGGGACTTCCAGGCCTTTGGTCTCAGATAGAGCTTCATCACTCTTGTTCTAAGTCTTTCAGGTCCTTGGACTGAACAGCTACTGTTTTCCCCAGCTCTGCAGGCTACAGACAGCCACTGTGGACTATTCAAATTCTGGTTCTGTAAGCCAGTTTGAGAAATCCCCTCTTCTATAGATATTCTATTTGTTCTGTTCCTCTGGAGAATGCTAATACAACACCTCTTTGCCTTTGGTATATTCTGAATATATTTCATGATCTATCTTCCAGTTACCATCTTTTTTTCAGCACTCTAATTTGAGTTTTTGACTTACAATATACTTTTATTTCTAGTTTTATTTGGTTCTTTTCCAAGTCAGCTGTGTTGCTTTTTATGGCTGCTTATTTTTCAGTATGTCTAAGCTTGACTTTTACTTTTTGAAACCTATAAACATAACTACTTTATAATCTGTCTTGTAATTTTAATAGCTGAAATTGTTATTGA